>JAHLJZ010000036.1:0-226303 GCA_025602915.1 Paraphysoderma sedebokerense | reverse complement strand
ATCATATAAATCGGGTTGTCATGAAAATAGCTTATAATTTTTGTTCATCAATACGTAATTCATTTGATCAGTTTCATTTATTTATTCCATTTCCATGATATCATATAAATCGGGTTGTCATGAAAATAGCTTATAATTTTTGTTCATCAATACGTAATTCATTTGATCAGTTTCATTTATTTATTCCTTTTCCATGATATCATATAAATCGGGTTGTCATGAAAATAGCTTATAAATTTTGTTCAAAAGGAGCGGGGAAAGAGTTTCAGATATTAGTTATCGCTCCCCGGGGCGATTTTAGAGAATAAAATCGAATTCGGAGAGAAATTGCATCCAACGGATATGGTGTCGTGATAAGAAATGTTAAGGATTCAGGTAATCGGAAAACACTACCACTTGATGCGGTGATTCAAACAACTAATGGCGAAATTGTTCAAAACCATTCAATGAGAGAGAGCAAACCCTCTATCATAAGTAGCATAGTTGACTTATTTATTCTATATCGAACTTGCTCTTTTTATGCAACATATGATAAAGAGTTGCTCCCAATCATGCTTTTGAACTATTTGAATTCTGGCCGCTTTTCACGGCGCCATGCCCGTTGGATGCAATTCCTCTCCGAATTTGTTAATCATGTTCAACGTGACCTTTGGCAATGCGAACTAAATGATAAGCTGACTTGAGGTCTAATTTCGTAAACATCGTAGTCTTGCCAAGTTTACGTAGTAACAGTCGAATGAAATGAATTGGGTACCGAACTTTTATGGTAACTCATTAAGAAGGACCGAAGATGACACACATGCCGTCGTCCACCATTCTTCTTTGGAATTTAAAAAGCAAGGGATTAAAAAGCAAATTCAAATTGAGACAACAAAGTATGCTGAGCTGTGCGGAAGTGGAAGTTAAATTTCGGCGGCGTCATTTAAAAAGGTGGGATCATTAATTAAAATGATTAATCGGTAAGTCCTGATTGAAGGAATCTAATTTGGACGGGGCGTCGCGATTCGCGAGTCTTTCCATTTTGCGAGCTAGGAAAAATGCTCGACTTGGTCAACTGTTGAAAATTGAACCAGTTATATTAACCCCAATTCGTCTGGGGAACTGTAAAAAACTGGAATTGATTTTCTACAATTGACTGAAATCTGGATACCTCACCTTGGATAGTCTGCTGGGTATTTCTGTAATATTGCATGTATTTCTTGATAACTGTCGCTATTTGTAAGAGCTCATGGATACAAGGTATTACTCAGTAGTCAATACACATTTTAAATACAAAGTTCATTTTTTATTTCATGATTTCATTATTTTGTCAATTAGGGATTGTCTTTACTTTTTTCTTACCCTTCTGTCTTTCTTGCGCTTCTACTACTACTCAAAATCAAAACATTGATCATCCATAGCCGGATTGAGATGGCCGCGGCTCAACAACGCAAATATTCCCCTCATTGACTGAATTTACAATGGCCAGATTGGGAATGGGCTAGGTTAGTCTAGCACTCACAAAAACACGGTTGCCTGCTATTGGATCCAGATCAGCAGGACTGTGCGAGTCATCCGTCTCGCGAATCAGCGGCATTCTCTGATTCCCTCGTTCGACTCAGTAAAAAAGCTTCCTCGATCATGACACGAGAAACTTCCATTTTTTGCAATTGGCCTTCGACTTCAATTAAACTTTTCTCCAGAACATTCTAATACGATTGATCACTGACGTTGACAGCGAATGAAACATTCATTATTATGCTATTGGCCATCAACTTCAATTCCTCCTATCTAGAAAACTTATTGCGCTTGACTGACGTCTTGTATCATAGTCAAGACCATGTGATCAAACGGTTTACGGCCGCAGAAAGCGCATATAAAGTTGACACTCTTCCTGTTGCGAAATTGAGCAAGTTCAAATTAACATCAATACGATTGCTGCTACAATATACCAACCAAAATGAAATTCAATATCAAATTCCTCTTCGTCGCTCTCTTCCTTGCCCAACTGGCATTGACACATGCCGCTCCTGTTGGATTGGACGTTGCGGTATCTGTTCAGGATGACCACGAAGATGTCATTGCAATTGATTTTGAGGAGTTTGATGGTTCTGCGAATAGCGTTCAGAGTGATATGCGTCTTAATAAGAGACAAGGTAGAGGTGGTGGAGGGGGCACCGGAAGAGGAGCTGGAGGAACAGGAGTAGGTGGAAGAACAACAGGAACGACACTGCAAAAAGCAGGAGCAGTTGGATGGACATCGTCGTATGGTATCTCGAATCTCGGCGACGGTTCTTGGAGGGGAGGGAAATTACGCGAAGCTTGATTGATGTACGTCTACGTATCAGAAAAACTGAAAAAACTTTGACTCTTATACCTCGTTTGATGTTCTTGTTTGTTCTACGATTTATGTATCTGTTTTCTGGTAAAATATATTAGTATCTTATCAGATTATAGATAGCAGGCCACACTACAATCAAATAACTGCAGGTTAATATTTTTAAACAAATTAGTGCATAGAAGGACACCGATTGCTGCATACTAAACTCTGTGCATGTAATTATTTCAATTTATAGTCAATAATATGATCAACTATCTATATATTGATTATAAGGGCTAACCTATAATCGGAGGAAGACAATCATGAAATGGTTCAGAATGGCTTGATAATTGGATAAATCGCATCTAAACAGAGATCATGCTACAGTAGTTTGACCCTGTTTTTTCTCTGTCAAAAATCACAAAGGTTGAGACCGCATACACAATATTATTCAATCGATAACCTTCCAATGAAGCCAGCGGCACCGCACCCTTGTGATGCGTAGGCAGAATTCATTCGGTTTTGAATTTCGTTGACGAATTCCAATTGGGTCCCACCAGGTCCCGCTTTCAGTGAAATGCCGATTGATATATTGAGTTGCAATAGAAGTTCTCGTAATTCCAAACAATAGAATTTAATAATTAGTCAGTATATGTGGCGGTTCTGCATCGAACCGTGATCATACATAAAATCCGTCGACCGCGACAGTGGTTAGACACTACAAAACCCGGAAACTGATAACTATGCAATTCAAAATCGCTTTATTCACGTTTTATTTTGTGCTGATGCTTGCCACTGTTAAGGGAAATGTAGTGAGAGTTGACCCGGTGGTTTTATCGCCGAATGATGCCAACGCATTTTTGGCGCGATTGGACATTGAAATTAGAGAAATTGTACAAGGTTAGATATCCATTCATTCCTAGTCCCTCTCTGTATATGTTTTGTATAACAAATTCATTATTGTATCGCATAGGTCGATCCGATAATCCTGGGAGAGATGAATTACGAAGAAGGTTACTCTTACTTCCAGATCGGACTCGACGTTTCGCCGCAATGGCGACGGTAGCATCGCAGATGGTTAACACGTTTCCACGGATTATCGAGTTTTTGGGACTAATCAAAAAAGGTCGCCGCGTACGCAGAAACGCTTTCGCAATGCTCTGAGCAAAACATTAATGAAGGGAATCTCGATCACTGTATGTGATTAATTGATCTTGATTTAAATTAACTGACCTATTTCATTGCTAATTATTGACTTCGGTGCCCTATAACTATTAGGTCTTGGCCATTTCACAAGCTTCTTTTCAAGTTTGGCCATTGAATCCGGCTGCTACGCTGCGGTACAGACTGGTGAGTTGATTACACCTCACGAGACAGTCATCGAGAATGACGTGACCTGACTTCTGCTCCGATTTATTGGGACTGTTAAGCCATCTTCCAGCACAGGTTAACACAAAACGTTGTTTGTGGTATTGCGACGTTATATTTGTCATCGCTACTCAAGTTTCTCCTCACATCTACATCGATGGCACAGGGGTGGCTTTCGCAACATTTTAACCGCTGTCTGCAAGCAGCTCTAGTTGGAAATTACGAGGAAGCATGGCGACAATATACAACATTTATCAGGCCCAAGCCGAGTGAACTTATCCAACCAACCATTGAAACCTTGACAAGAGTAATGATCAATTTAATGAGAGGTCGAGAACCGTCGACTCCGGACCTCAAATTTGCAGGATTCATTCCATCAAATTTCGCCATTAAAAACGTAAAGACTGGCTTATGCATCCATCCCAAAACCGGCGACAACCCTGTCCCCGATGGTACCATAGCACACCTTTGGGAAGGATGCGACGATGACTACGTAAAGTTCGAATTCACTGACAGCGGAGCAATTCGCCACATCACGAGCGGAAAATGCCTGCACCCGCATTCTGGACGGATCGTTCGTGGTATCAGATTTCATTTTTGGAGTGGTTGTGATTTAGAATACTTGCCATTTCAATACAGATTAGACAGAAATCTCTTTCATCTCAAAAGTGGCCAATGTCTGGTTCCTGTGGGAACATCGATGCCTGTACGAATGACGCAATTGAACATTTGGGATTATTGTGCTGAAGATGAACGAACCACCTTTGAACTGGTGCCATAAATATACACCGTTTATAGATCTGTCATGATGATTATTTTTATCAAAACTGTATATAAATATTTTGTGCATTTTAGAGAGGGAATATTTCGTATCAATAATTGTCTTGGCATTTTATACGCTAAAAAAATTGATACTTTTCTACGTTCTTACGTTCTAGATATCTCCATGATAGAGGAACACAAAAAGTATTCGTATAAATATTTCTTAGTTTATTCCGTCCCGGCCGTACGTTTGACCGTGATATCACATAGAACACAATGTTTATAGAAATTGCTCAAATACTTTTCCAGTTTTCTCTCTACGCACCGCTGAGCCCTTATCCTATTAAGAACATTGAACGGAAAATTATAGCCATATACAGTACGCAGGCTAGATAGTACATTATAGACACATGCAGTGTTGACTACTGTATTACATATAGAGAACCAATATACAACTGACATAGCACCAAGTACACAGTGTTATATACGCCTTCACTGATACTTTTAAAGTGAATGCAATAAGCAACCATATTTGGGAGGTTTTACACTTGTAACAAGATGAGTTTTAGATGTAGCTTATATTAGTCCTTGATTTCAGCTTTCCCTTGTTTTGACAAAAGCTTGTTGATTAACAGTCTATAGATTAGAGTGATGTTTCTTTACTATATACAAATCCATCAGTGCTTGTGTGCAGACTGTTGGGGAATAGTCTTCTCCGCAAAGATCTTCATAACTCATAAGTCTGACACAATTATTCTCGTCACTCTCCTTGGCAAGAGTTTAGTGTTCTATAGCTAGCCTATGTTGCTGTGAACAAAAAAAATTTCAGTGTACGTAATTGCGCTTGGTTAAATTTTGCAAATTTTTATTCGCAAATTTGCAAATACATTGTTGTTAATTTGTGGCAACTGTCCTCCATTCAAACCGAATTCCGCTATTAAGTAGGATAGACAGTTTATTGAAGGGACTACCTTTTTTTTTCCCTCTAAAAACGAGAATAATTGTGTTAGGACTTATGAGACCTCCTGGTGGAGAAGAGTATTCCTCTGTACACAAGCACAGATGGATTTATAAGTTGAAACCGGAATAATACACGTGAAGTTCATAAGATTATTATTTCCGAGGTTCAGTAATTCCAGATTAGCTATTTATCGAAGCAAAGATTACTGAAAATAGGAACCAATAATCTTATTATATAATCTTCATGTAATCTACAGCTAAAACATTATGTTTACTCATGTAATTCTCCTAACCATGGCTAAATACTTCACCAACTCATCCTTATTTAAATCTACTCAGTACTCAGTACTTCAGCAAAAGATTAAGTGAAGTTTGTTTTATTATTCATTGTAATTGTCAGACTATATTCTGCTCCGAATAATGAAGAATATATGAATGTGTCGTTGTAATGCTGTATTTATTAAGATTTTAATTCTATATACATGTACAAATTGTGAAATAAAAGCAGATGTAAGAATTTTTCCAACTGTTGCGAAAAAGAATTCCATTACGGGGAATCGAACCCCGGCCGCCGCGGACCTTCCTGTAGATGAAAGCGCGGAATCCTAGCCACTAGACCATAATGGATGATGTAGATCACTACACACGTACAAATTATATTCTTTTGTAAAAGAAACCTCCGAACCGCTTAGTTAACAAAAGCCCTCGATTTTAGTATTTCAGAGGCACCTGCAGTGGCGAGAGAAACTTTGGGCTTCCCAAGTCTCAACCCTCCTTGGTTGAACTTCTTCAACACCTAACACGATTAAGCTGCCGTTAATTGTAGCACATTAATGTCGTGTCAAGAGAGAATACAAAGAATTTAACTTTAATTTTTCCGCCATTCATATGGACGTTAAATGTATAAGTTGAATTCACGAATGTTAAACGTAAAATTGTGGTGTGGGCTGGTTTTCATCGGGACGAGCAATCGTTCAATATTTTTGGTGTTACGACGGTTTGAATTGATACAAAGATTTCACTGGATCTAATTGATCGGTTAATTAGGTAAAACAAGTGAATGACTATACTTTATTTCAGGTTGTGTTGTTATACGAGCATTATACGTCCAGATAGTTTGGGCCCGACTGTGGCATTTTTCTCTCTGTGCCTTTCAAGTTCATCCACAATCGACACACAAAAAAGGAGAGAACCGACCCAGTGAACACGGGCATCTTTTTTCAGTTCTTTTGGTAGGCAAACATTCATAACCCTGCCCTGTACACAATTTCTCGACCCCATATACCCTTTACAGAAACTATAATATAACGACAAACCAAAAATGCAAGCGTCCCAAACCAATACGTTTTTTCCTGCCAACCAAAGATTCAATCTAAACGCATGTCCAGAGTCATCTCGGTATCGACCTGTGATGATGTTTAAGTTATCTCAAGAGATTGTGGAAATGTTGACTAGTTGTCCAGAGGAAATAAAAGTGGTGTTGGATGGGAAAGAGGATAATGTAAGTTTTAAGTTTTCGTTCTTGTATAGTGTTTTGTTGAACTCGTTGGGGACATTTCTTTCGCTTAATTTAGTATGAGGAAGGGGTCAAGTTTTCACTGTTGTAATTTTTATTTCAAGATATACGTATCATATTAATAACTAATTAAATTTTGTTATCCTTCCTGTCTTTTTCATGACCACCATTTGCTATTGACGTATTTTAGCAACTAATTGTCGGGTCCAAATCATACAAATTTTCGGCCGTGACAAACAGTGCCAGAGAATCACCAATGGATTGTTACACTCGGCTGCCGAATGCTGATGAGTTTCGGTTAGTCGGACCAGTGACCCATAAGTTGGCTGTGAAAAGGTACTCTAGTAGCAGCGTGAAAGGTGGAGCGACGGCGACATCGAATTCCGAAAAGAAAAATAATGACAATTCTATATGGTATGAGACTATTTCCTATCCTATTATTTACGTATAGGATTCTTTGTATATTTAAGGAATTCACCTACTGATTGTCTGACGTTTCATTTAATAACAGGCAATCCGTCTCTATCGCACCCCCGCAACCCCAGACGCAACCCATACCGCGAAATGTATCACCTACCTCCAAATCCCCTCCTAAACCGAATCTTCCAACCCATTCAAGCATACCCTCACAATCTTCACAATCCACCAACGTTACCAATGGAGCCACCACCACCGTAAAATCGAAAACCAAAAAAGCAACCACGACAAAAAAACCAACCGCATCGACAACCGCAACCGCAAACCCAACAACCTCATCATCAACATCTGCAATCCCACCCACTACTACCTCCTCCATCAACTCCACAAAACTACCCACAAAACGTAAAAAAGCTACAACCTCAACAGAACCTAAACCCAAACGACGTAAAACAACTGACCCCAAACCCTCCAGTCACAAAAAATCATCTTCCACTTCTTCCTCCAAACTCGTCTACGCACCTGTAGCGAATCATTCTGTTCCATCACAATCTAAATCCAAATCTCAATCTCAATCAATGGATCCGAATTCGGAATTCTTTAGTGTAGAGTATAGAAGGTTATCGCGGCAATTCAAAACGAGGTACGAAGAGTATAGTAGACTTCACGATATTTTAACAAACAGTAAAGAACGGGTGGAAGAGTTTACCAAACTTGCAAAGAAGTTAGAAGAATGTGAGAGTCGGTCAAAGAGTAAACAGAATGGAATGATCAATGGTCATGGGAATGGGAACGGAAATGGAAAGGTTCATGGTGACGTGAATGGGACGAGTAAAGATAAAGAAGAGGAAGCAAAGATAAGGAGGGAGTTTAAAAAGTTGTATGAAAAGTGGAATGGAAAGGAAGTGGAAAGAACGGTGGAGAGGTTTAAGAAGTTGCACGAGGAGGTGGCGGGATTGAAGGAAAAGATTCTGGGAATGCACAAGTTGGTGGAACAGAGTAGGTGAATTGCCGGTCGTTGACTGATACACTGGGGATGGCCGAGGATATGGATTTTGAACTGTGAAATATATAGTTTCGGCATTAAACCGCTTTCTTTGTCTTTTCCGCTGGCTGATTCCACACAAATGTAAACCATACTCGTAGAACAAATTTGCACATAACAATAAACTGTGGAATACAGATAGTGGCAAAGGTCATGACAAAATATATCTAAGCCGAATCTGCAATTGGTTCGATGGGAAAGACTCAAAATACAACCCCAATTTTAATTATTTTTCGATAGACGTCATTCCGACGTCACTAAACAACCAACACATTTCACAAAACACAAAAACAAATGGGTTTCTCTCATTTACATATTGTTAATTGATTTTATTACAAGAAATGTATGAATTTTTAGACTGTAGATAAGCGAATTTTCAGTTCATAGTTGTTGGCAAGGTTTCAAATTACTTTTTGGAAAATTGAGTTTCGGTGACACCTTTTTATAGAAAGAATTGAACAAGAAACAGATGGTCAACATTACTAAACCAAAACATTTTCACGCTGAAATTTAAGGTGGAAAATCAAAAGGAAGCCCGGTTATTTGACTACATACCTTCACCCATAGCGGCGGTACTAGTAACACCACCACTGGCGGTTTTGATCAAGTTGTCATAATAGTTTGCACCAGACCAAGTTTGATGGGCCAAGGTTTCAACTCCGTGATTTCTTTCCTGTCTTTGGATTCCTTCCACATAGGCCAACATTCCACGTTTCTGGTAATCCCTGGCAAACAAGTCCACGGACAACGCGGTACAATGGAAACCAGCCAATGTGATAAATTGCCATACGAATCCCATCTTGCCGAGACGGTCAATGAATGTGCGAATTTCAGCATCGGACATGCCGGCAGCGTCCCAGTTGAAGGATGGAGAAAGATTGTAAGCGAGCATAACTTCTGGGTGAACTTTCTTGACACCGGAAGAGAATTCAAGTGCTTGTGATGCGATGGGCTTCTTGGTTTCCATCCAGATGAGATCGGTATAAGGTGCGTAGGCGATAGCGCGAGCAATACACGCTTTGGTGCCTCCGCGGTAGCGGTAGAAACCTTCACGGACTCTGGGGAGTTCCCAACACCAAAATACGTCACCGAATCCAAGGGACTTGGCGAGCTTTCGAGCTTCAGCATTGGACAACGAATCAACTTTCGACGACCATTCAGAGGCTAGTTGTGCCTTACGAGGGTTGCTGGAAGCATTAATGGCATCGAGGACTGCCTCGGCGTATGTTTTCAGACCTGCTTGACGCAACCATTCCTGTTCAACAGCAGCTAGTTGCTCTCCTGTCTTACCTGCCGCCTGAGCTTGGTCCATGGCAACAACCAATGGCTGTAACTTGGGGTTGGTGGCACCAATGATGAATGGATGATCGCGTTTGTCGATGTTATTTTGAAGCAATGTAGCGGCCTCGGCGTCGGTACGAGCAACAATCAGATTCTCAACGCCCATGATATCGAATTGCAGACGGACAGCAACAAGCCGATTGATGTGTTCCGAAATAGGAACTAAGACTTTGCCAGCCATGTGACCACATTTCTTGGTCCCTGCAGCCTGGTCTTCTAAATGCACGCCAGCAGCTCCACGTTCAACAAACATCTTGGCGAGTTTGATATTAGCGGTGATACCTCCGTGGCCAGTATCGGCATCAGCAATAATGGGACGAAGGAAATCGGTGTAAGGGATTTGAGCTCGTTGATTCTTGGGAACAGAAAGTCTGGCTTCACGTTGCTTGCGATCGTGGAATTGCTGGGCTCTGAACAAATGGTCCACTTTATTGGGAACAGTGTCCTATACAGGAAAAGCAAAGTTAGTGTATAACCATACAGGGGAAAATAACAGAATACGATTAATATAAATGGAGAATACTTACCATAGGATAATCGGCTAAATCTGGACCAGGTTCGTTAGATGAAGAGGCAGTCGACGAACACTGCCATCCGGAAACATAAACAGTTTCGATGTACTTTGCCATTTGAGCGACCTGTAGAATATCAAGAGTCAGAGGTAAGGCCAGAAAACAACAAAATCTGTCCGCCGGAGCAGTTCTATTCCCTCCACGACGCAAACAAAGAAAAGACTGGAACCTACCTGAATAGGATCTAGACAACCAAAAGTGTGACTTGCGGTACCATTCTTTTTGTGCTGTTGCAACAGTTTCCATAACTTCTTAGCTTGCGCATCTGAAGGGTAGGTTTGTTTAAGGGTGCCGCGCTTAGAAACGACATCTTCAGCGGTGTATGGACGGGTAATCAGACGATATCTGTCGGATTTCCACCAGCGTTTGACTTCATCGACTTCTTGCTGAAAACGACGTTCTGGATGAAGTAGACATGGGAAGGGGTTATCCAGGGTTGTGTGAGTGGTTTGGACAGGGTGAGTACGTGGCTTGAATGCAATGGGCCAAACAGCAGGACATACCTTCTTCGTCGGCGAATTGCGGGGAGGCCATGGCGAGGAGCAGATGGTGGATGCGGGAGAGATAAAGGGTGCGGGGGGATACAAGTGGGATGGTGAGAAAGGGATGTTTGTGGTATTTAAATGGAGAATGACTCTTCAACAAAAGAATGGCAGGATTCTCCTCAGCCCCAAATTTTCACGTGTTTCCAATTTCGCACTCATGAATTCCCTTTCCGCGCAACCCCAATCGACAGCACACAATACTCGTATGCGTCTGGAAAGGACTCTGCACAGTCCTGCACTCTGGATAAATGTATATCCCCTCCCTCCACACCCTCCCTGGGAGTCATCCCATATCCCGCATCTGGTGGCTTGCTGCATTTTCTGTCTCAATATCCCTGTCTTGTTTCCTTCCAATTTAAGGTCCCCATTGCGCTCCGCGGTAGGATATTGGGCCGTTTCCGTTGCACAATTTGTGGTTCGGCTATTATAATTTAAACATGTATCCGAAACAGCAGAAAAGGAACACAGAGTATTGCAATGACATTTTAAAATTCATACTGCCTTCACCTTGGTTGTTCATAAATTCTAAACAGAAAGAAAGATCTTGAAAATCATGATTATCTTTGATTAGATCCTATATATCCGCAATTCATATGGCATCCCATGTGAACATATTTTTTTTTCTATTGTCATGTTTCCGGGCTATATATTTGCGCAACCTAAAATAAGCCTAAAAAATTATAGATTTGTTCGACTAGGATAGCGAAGCACTATGGAAGCACTGTCCGATTTTGAAGTAATCAGTATGACCGGTGCCGCTCAAGAAGTTCTAAGACGAACGAAATAGCCAACACCGGCTAGTATCAGATCTTGGCTTTAGTATTTACATTATAGAGATTTGTCATGCAATATGTACATTTTGCTCTTGCTCTATCAGGCTGTCCAATAATATTTCCTTCGCTATTTGCAACCTCCTCAGTGTCTTCTTCGCGGTTTCATATTCACCCTCCAGCGCGCCAACTTCACTTTTCATATACCGATACCGCTCCTTCATCACTCGATATTTGTCCTTGAACGTCGGGAGTGTGTGTACTTCTTCATCACTTGTCACATCACCGTTATCTTCAGCCACTACGCCTTGACTCACTTGGATCTCGTTCTCCTCACCGACTCCTTGTTCAACTCCCGGCTCCACTTTCACAACATCCTTCTCCTTCTTTCTGTTTTTCTTGCTGGGTGGAGTCGCACCCGACGGATGAGATGAATTTTTTCGTTTTCTACTGTTCGGTGCGACTGCCGTTTCTCCCGGTGGAAGTCCTACATATTCATATTTGCCATTGATGAAAGAGTAATCTCTGTGCTGAACTTTTACATGTTTGGCAAGTGCATCTGAGCGACTGAAAGATTTATCGCACTCCGGTATAGGGCAATCATAAGGCTATAATAATTAAAAATAAAGTTATATAATATTCAGCAGCCCGCTCTTCTCGGTATTTGTCACTCGCGACCAACCAGGAATTCATGATCACTTTCGTACTTACTTTTTCGCCTGTGTGACTCCTCCTAAGAATAAGATGCATTGTTAATTTTCCTGCGTCTTAAATAAAGCAGTATATTGTAATTTAAGAGGCTAAATGTGTCAACTTACATATGCGCTATCAGAGCAAACCTGCTTGACTGATTGACCCCATATCTGGAACAACCTTCCCACTCACAAGCGTAGTGTCCTTTTCGGTTTCCGATATGGACATCAGCCAAATGGTTGACTAGTTCATGCAAGGCCGAGAAGGTGATGTTGCAGTTGGCCCATTTGCACAGTGCTCCGTTGGCTGAATCTGAAGGTATCGGTCGTGACGGAGTGGAGGACGGATTTTGAGAATTGTTTGGCGGTTCATCAAGGTGAGAGATCTGGGAGGAGTCGTCGGGTGTCTGCGAGCCCATTGGTGTGCTCATCGGCATAGTCTGTGAGTCGTTGAGTGAGGGTTGAGACGACATGTTCTTGATTTATGTATCCAAGAATCATTTTCGAAGGGCATATCTCTGACGGCTTTCACCATAAATTTAGAGTCACGTGACAAGCACATGGCTGCCCCTCACCATCACTCCATCAGGTCAAAAAACATTCATTGGAAATCTGTATCCACAAATTCACCTTCGCCATGTCCTTTCTGAGACTCTCATCTTCTCTTAGGGTAAGTCCCATACATCGCTGAGCGTCGTAATCATGTCACTTTATTGTAGCTTATCCGTCGCATTTGGGTGGACGGTGTTCACGAAAATCAACAAACATAATCTGACACTTGAATCTAACAATTGATCTATCTGGTTGTCATTTGCATTCTTTCTGTTTTTTTATCCTAATGAAAATTTATAGACCGCCGTCCGTGGCTACGCTACTGCCGCCAACGTCCAGGTACGCTTTCTACTTTTCGATTGCAATGCGTTAAATTGCCATCAGAATTTATTGCGTTATTTCAGTGTCCCGAGATTTGTTACTAAACTCTTTTCTATATTCTTCCGCTTTGCACAATGAAGGTTCCTCTTCAACTTCACTCTCTCGACGGTCGCTACGCCACCGCTCTCTTCACCGCCGCCTCAAAGAAGAAGACTCTTGACGCAGTTGATGCCGATATTCAAAAAATTCGTTCCACCATCACCAAGGAATCTAAAATTTCTTCTTTCCTCGAGAACCCCGCTATCAAGCGTGATGCTAAATTAAAGGGTGTCCAAACTTTATTGAGCCAAGGAAAATACTCTGATATTACCACAAACTTTTTTAAATTGTTGGCGGAAAATGGAAGGTTGGGTGAAACTCAAAAGATCTTGGATAGCTGGAGTCAAATCATGAGTGCCTATAGAGGTGAATTGTTGGTGTCTGTGACTAGTGCTCAGGTAACTCTTCTGATTTATCTTCAATTTGCATTCTTGGCATGGGCGTTTTGATGGGAAGAGTACTTCGAAATAGTTGGCTGCGATATGAACTCGACGCTTGCTAGACTTATATAAACTGATCACTTCTTCAAAATGTTGTTTCTCGCGATGTTAGCCCCTCGATACCAAACTTCTCAACAGATTGAAAGACGTTCTCGGTAAAGGAGCCTATGCTAAACCCGGCCAAAATCTGATCGTTACCAACAAGGTACATTCTTATCTTGTTTGATCTTACTGCCAAGAGGTCGAGTCTGAACTAAATTTTACTTTCCGTCGGTGAATTACTATGTTGATCAAAATAGGTTAACCCCGCCATCATGGGTGGTATGATTGTTGAAATCGGTGACAAAACGATTGATTTATCTGTTTCTTCTAAAGTCGCTAGAATTCAAAAAATGTTGACTGGTTCGTGTGTCTTTTTTTCCCTCTTGATCGGTCTAGCAAAAATGTACTGATTTATCATTTTCCTTTCCCTTTCTTCATTTCAAACAGACGCTGTTTAGAATAATATCAACGAACCAAAAATTAGTATAGTGTATTGTTTTGTTGAATTGAAAGGAACCGGTGCCCCAGGGTGGTAGTGTGGGTTATACCAAGTCGACAAGGTGAAAAGAAAATAAACTTTAAATTGATTTGGTTGCTTAAAATGTTTGCAGAATGTCTGCCACAACATTATGTTATGATCCAGGATCGCTCTTTGGAGTTACTATTTCTTTATTCGTCTATAAATATTTTACATACTATGTTTGCGCCACCTTGCGATTAGTCGGTACAAATTCGCCGTGACGTATTACCAGTTCCTTCGTTCCACTTGACTCAACATTTCAAAATCGTCCATGTAATGTTGAATTACATCCCGAAACACCTGCGAGACAATAAAAAACCGAAACGAGAGATACAATTAGCAAACATTCCCAAATCTTCTTCCGCAATAATCAAATAACAAAAAGAATAAATTCAAAGTTCTTACTTCAGTAATATTTCGACTTTTTGATGCTTTCACCCGATAACGTTGCCTTCGTCTTTTGTAATCTCTTTGCTCTGAAATCACTTGTTTATGAGATTTGGAAGCTACAGAAGTCGTGTCTGATTTACGGTCTGCGGTATTAAAAATCGTGAGCAGAATTGCAGAAGAAACAGGTAATATATCAGTTATCTAACGGAGAGAGTACAATCCGATGGAAGATTACGAACAAAGAAATAGAAATTATGTACGAACCTTTGGCTTCTTGTAACTTCTCTATCAATTCTTCTACGCTTTTAAATTCTTCTCTTTTTACTTTAGCTTGCTTTCGTAAGGTTTGGGACAAATATATCAATTCGTTGTGTTCTTGAAACCGTTGGTTCGATGGCACAGAATGCAACGGTGTTGAAGTGCTTGTTTGGTACTAAACATGGCAGAAGTCACAATTTGAGAGCGGCCGCGATAGGTTAGAGAATAAAAGACTTCACGATGAAGATGTTGATGACAAAACCTGGTAAATTATGTTTTTCCCCGCATGGCTTTGCATTTTCGTCATGTCCACACCTGTAAGTGGCACCTGAAACATTGTATGTGTTGTTGTCGGTCAATTTGAAGGAAACTCTTCTACCCGAGTAAAAAAACTTACCTTCCACGACGCGGAAACCCAAGTTTTCCATAATTTGGATAATACCTCGTCCCCATCTTCGAAAAATTTGTTATGATTAACTATATATACTCCATAGAATCAAGCATTCTAAACAATCGTACCTTGTACTCCAGAAGTATTCATTATCGTTGCCAGACCGTCCAGATCAATAGCACCTGAGTGTGCTTTAACGACCTCAAATACTTGATCCGAGACATCTGTCGAAAGTCCAGACATGTTTAGCAACCATCCTTTAAATCGCATTAGCTCCTGTTGCGGAATAACGAAACGACGATACTGTGGAGGTATGGAGGAGAATGCGGTAGTCCTGTAGACATAGATAATATGAATGAATATTGACAACGAAGCCGGGCCAAGTGGTGCATACTTACTGCTCAATCATATTCTGTATGGCCGGATTATTATTTCTATAAAAAATAGTAAGTTAACATCTCCAACGCAGGTCGAATCAGACTTCGTGGCAAAGCAAGCAACTTACACAAATCGGATGCCCATGTCATCATCCGAAGAAGATGCTATAAAAAAATGCGCTACAGTGAGTTTCTAGGCCGGACATAAAAGCCTCATAAAATTGCCGTACTCTTTGGGACAAACGATACTACGGATGGGCAATTCTGGTAAAAGTACAATGTGCTCTTCACCTGCACAAATGAAAATCATCCACAATCTGTCAGTCCAATTTAATTCGTACCAGTCGATTTCGAGAATCTGATTTGAATATAATGATAAAGTTAAATTTACAGACCTCGTCTGATTTATCCAATTTTATATTCTGTTCTTTTTGGGCGCATTTTTCAAAATGTCTTTCATAAGATCGCGGTGGGACTTGATGGGACGGATCGAATGGACATGTATAATATTGTTCTTTTGAAAACTGAAATAATGATCCAGAATGCATAATAGATAAAGCATTAATATTGGATTAGATGAAGAATGGAAATCGCAGAGTAGCTTGGTCATACTGCACATTTTGATCTGATTGTAGAGATTCGGCCGTAAAGGATAGGGTAGAGAGGATAGACTTTATCTTGGATTCAAATTGCGAGAGTGTAGAATCGACATTTGCGATGAATTCTGATCGCTTTGCAATAGTCTCATCGTCCAACATTTTGATTTAAGTGGTTTCGCAATTTGCTGGTCCCTTGCGCCTGGAAGTTGGGGGGCCAAAGTGATTTCGCCACATCCAGAGCTCTTTAATTTCTACTACTTGTTCCCTCTTCATATATTGCACAATAAAGCCAACAAAGATACAAAATGGACCAAGTTACATACTTAAAATCACTTCCCGCCGTTCGAGACAGAGCTCATCAAGTACTCGAGAAGGGAATTCAAGGTTCCCTTCAATGTTTCAACGTCGACATGTCCAAACTCGATGACGTGGTGAATTTCGTCGCGGACTTGATCAAGAGAGACTACGCTTCTCCGAATGATGTGCCTCCTCATTCTAGGTGGAGACATTTTGAAATGCATGGGATCCAGAGGATTCCAAAGTTACTAGAGAGTTGGAAAAGTTCTAGATGTGATGGAGTTGAACAGACCAGACGGTGCGTTTTGAGGAAGATACTTACCAGTTGGAGATGGATAGACATGGTCGATCGCTGACTTTCTTATCTTTTACAAACAATTATCTTGTATTGTAACCACTTTAAAACGATCATTTAGTCTTATCGATTGTTTTGTCGTCAGCGTTTTACTCGACGCAGGAGCTGGCAATAAATGGTCCTACGACGAGAAAGAGACCGGACATAAATACAGTAGAAGCGAGGGTTTGGGCATTGCGTCACTCGAGATGTTCAAAAATGGGAATTTCTCTTCAAATTCGAGGAATCCTCATCAAGTCGATAGTAAGTCATTCTCTCACATCTCTCCTCTACGACCAAAACGCGTGTTAGGTGTTAATTCAAATATCTAGGTCAAGCTTTGACAAACATTACGGTGGAAGAGGTATCGAAGTGTTTCCAAGTATCTGATAATAACCCGCTGGTGGGTTTAGAAGGGCGGACCTCTTTACTCAAGCGACTCGGCGATACAATCGCTAAGAGTCATTATTTCCAACCTCCTGCGAATGTAAAGGTATGTTGAAATTAATCCCTATATGGACCGATCATAAGGAGGGTGTTAAATAGATTCGTGCGATTTTTTTTTCCAACCTTCATGTCATTTATTTGAAAGTCCCCACCAAGACCCGGATTTCTCGTTGGTTTGTAGCTTCTCTCGTTGCAGCCCATGTATAACAAGATTTGTTCCTAAAATGATATTACTAGATTATATAATATCCCATTCTACGACCTCTCATTCTGGTAATACGTACACTGTTCACCTTACAACTCTTTGGGACGTCATTATGTCCGGCCTTTCTTCCATTTGGCCAGCAACACGGACTACACTAAATTTAGTTTCCCTCGGCGACGTGTGGCCGTGTGATGCTCTCAAAACTGCCGCTGATGCTTCAGAGTCGAAACATTTAGTACCGTTTCATAAACTCAGCCAGTGGCTTACGTATTCTCTTATGGAGCCACTGGAGAAAGTGCTAAATGCGAAGATTGTCGGTAAAGATTTATTGACCGGTTTGGCTGAATATCGCAACGGTACGTTTAGTCTGCATTAATATGATTATACACTCTTCATTCTCGATCTAATATGTTTTGATTCCCCGGTACTCGTGTAGGTGGTCTCTTTGTCGATTTTGATGTCATTACTTTAAAACCTATCCATTCTACTCGGGGTCTTTCTGCTTCAAATAACCCCACCGAATCCCTTCCGACATTCACTGTCTCCGATCCGGTTATCATTGAGTGGCGTGCCCTCACCGTTGCACTCTTGGATAAGACTGGAGAAAAAGTTCGTTCCAAATTTGGATTGTCGGTTGATCAACTAGAATTGGCTAAAGTATTAGAAGGAGGGACTTGGAAAGCCGGAAGAGAGATTGCCGCAAACAAGAGACCGGAGACAAAGAATCCACCGATTATGATAATCAGTGATGGCACGGTTTTCTAGATTTGAGATGATGGACATAAAGCTTAGCTAGGCTATGTGTGAATTAAAATTTGCTGTAATGTGGCGGTGCAAGGTGCACAGGCGTGCACGCAGGAAGGTGGGGCAGATCTATTCTAAATATAAACGATGACGTCGCTCATTATTGTGAAAGTGTGATTGGGCCTTTCGATTCTTTTTTTTATCTCTAGAATTAGGAATCAACGCACAGAATATTGATGGAAGTTAGATTGGCACGACGCCAAGTGAATACGCATCAGAGTGCGGAATGTCACGGTGTCACAATTTTTGCGGGGGCCTGTGTATGCTTCAGATTTCTGGCGGCCTTAACAATCCCTGACATCTCTGTGCTCCATCCTCATTAGCATTTGTTCGATTTGCAGTCCCAATATGTTTGCTGAATCAAACGACGCAAATTCTTCAGTTCTTGTGGTCGAAAGTTGTTTTATTCCGGAAGAACAATTGCAGATTGTTAAGAACTCTCTCGGTGCCGTCTATGCTGGATCAATCACTTTTGAGCAGCTAGGCCGATTAGATTCCATTCCGTTCAGCCCTTCCTCCTACGACATCATACTTTCTGGCACTATTATTCCCGCCTTTCCTCACTCTCCATCCATTTTGAACAGATATGCGTTCGTCCTTCGTCCTGGTGGATTCCTCCATCTAAAAGAGTTGATTTTCATAGGTGATCCTGTGCCAGCCGGAACTCAGTTGGCACCATTGAAAACGCAGAAGGATATCGCCGCGGCCTTCCAAATTGCTGGATTTGTTGATATAGATGTGAGTATTGGCTCCGCCTTGAGTGATAAGGAAGTGCTGGATTTTGTTTGCCGCTGTTGGAATTCTTCAACGGATCAAGCTCAGATTCTTGCTCAGCAACTCTCGCAGCAACTTGCGGTCGCAGAGGTCTGTATCAATTTTGCTGATTCCGGACCCCTGCCATTTCCCGGTTTATTATGTGATTACTGATTCTATATATACTTGCCTTACCGTTAGATTGTAGCAAAGAAACCACTATACGAACTCGACGTTGCTGCCAATCCTCTAGCCTTCCAGGCCTCTCAACTACCATCACGAAATCCTCCAATTGGAGAAATTTTAGCTAATGATCCGGCCGTTTTTGCTGAAAAGAATGAATCACTCATGACTGACATCACAGTCGGCAACATCGGAACAAGTCCCGAACGAAATGATTGTCACTTTAAGCGCAATATCAGCACTCCAATGGGGATTGGGACTCGTCTTCTATGGTCACTTCTGTGGCTAGCACCCTGTGTTGGGGTAGCATTTCTTGCCGCTTTGATTGAAAGTAAATTGATTGTGGATTTATGCCGCACAGAAGGTGTTTCGATAACGCTGGCTCTGGTTCAGACACTGGGAGCTGTATTGGCGACATTAACTGTAGCGTTATTGTGGGCAGGAATACGGAAATACGTTTCGCAGATGCACAGCCGTGCTTTAATTTTTGGAGAGGGGATACTTTTCAAGGATTTAGCTTCCTGGCCTTACCTGTCGGATTTTCCTCAAGTAGTACAGATGTTTCGATCAGGCACTGTTGGTATTTGGCTACTCTGCACCGGGTTCATTGCCGTTAGTCTTGGTACATGGTCCCGCATGAGTTATACAGTCGATGGGATAGTCGGCAGAGTGACCACCGCATCCCGTATTGATGCTCCGGAACAGTCTTTATTTGCTGGTACAGTTTGCGGTGCAGGATGTCTCGCTGTTTCGTCTCAAAGTGTCAGAAGTCGTTTCGAAGGCATTGCAGCTTCAAAGACCATGAAAATGTCGGATGGTTTCCAGGCTCCAGATGGTTTCTCTGGTTTCCTACCTCCTCCTTCTTCATTCGCTGCTTATGTTCGTCGAATCAAAAAGTCAGGCTTCATAGGTGGTCGTATTCAATGCAACAGACAAACAGCAAAACCCTCGAATGTTTTTTTCTCGGATCGATATATTCGTGACAAGATATTCTTTACCACTTCACTCCGGGCTTTAATAGCAGATATTCCTGAACCGACTTCAACGCCAGGGGAGTTAAATTGGTCAGCGACATTATGGCAATATGGAGGAAACAGCACATCTCAAGATGGGGGATCTTTATACGGTTACATGGTTTGCAACGTCACCGCCCGCATTTATACACTCACTGCCAACGCATTGCCAAAGCAGGACAAATGGGAGGACGCATCGATTACATTAGAGCGTGACACACGATTGATCTTCACCGCCGGTAACAGTACAAACTTAAAACCTCTTTTGCCTTCCTGTCCGGATTGCGGGTTTGTCGGTGCAAACGATAACAATTACACTCTCGCTCTCGTTTATGGTGGCAAAGTAGACGCTATTGCCTCTGTACAAGGTCAATACGCGAACGTTGGTTACGACGGCAAGGGAGTACCTATCCCGTCTCATGCCTGGCTTGATTTTCCCTATTCACGCCTACTACAGACCGAAAAGGACGAGTCTGTTTTTATAGAAAAGTTCATCAATCGTGTGTCAGTTGGTTTTAGCGAGGTGAATTCTGTTCCAGATGGGATCTCATTTGAGCTAGAAACAGAAGACAGATTTATCTGTGTCGTCAATAGATGGGTGGTCGTATATGTTCAATTAGCATTAGCTGGTATCGTTGGATTTGTTGGCGCATTCCGTGTTCTGACATCGAAAATTAGGTTGATTGATATCGGTCCAATGGCGTTGCTGGCTATGGGACCGACACCGGAAACTGCGCGACAGTTATATGAATTTTCTGCCAGCGGGGAAGACGGTATGCATCAACATGAACGTAGAATTGTGAAGGTGGTAGATGTTACACCTTCAAATTCACATGATGCAGGACATCTTTGCCTTGCTTTCATTGACGAGGGAAATCAAAAGTTACTGTAGTTTGGCGGATGAATCTTCTAATATTTCCAGATTTGTAAATTATATTGATTCCATACAGATAGCAATTGAATATAGATGACTAATATATGCCGTGTCCGCTGTTTTTAATCTAATAACATCATCCGTTCTAAACAATAGCGAGATCTCTTAGACCTCGGTAATTCGTTAGCATTTCATTGCAAATTGCATCGTAAAAAAATATTTTGTTCATTCGAGATATTTATCAATGAAAATACAAAAACTTGACTTGTATGTTTAATTATGTCTTTCAAGGCGAAAGAAATGAATGAAATGTATGTACAATCCTTCCACAGTTTTAATTTACTTATAAAACGGCCATGTAATGCGATTGGTTAGGTTAAAACTAGATTTAGGTTTTCTAAGTCATTTAGTTAATCCTCTTCGTCCATCTCCTCATCTTCGTTGCCATCGGATAAAAGATCATCTATTTCTTTGGCTATTTGTTGTAATTTTGATTTTCTAATCAATTCAAGCATTGTTGGAATATATTCGGTTAGTGAGAGGATATTTAAAGGAATAAAAAAAAACGATAATAATACCTTACTGCCGGAACAGTTGGAGCGACTGAGAAAAAGATGGCGAAAAAAGAAATTTGTATCATCAATCACCCGTTTCCGTATCTGCTATGTGACATGAAAAAAAAGCACAAACCCTCTTCTTCCTTGTCAACATCGATATCTTCGTCATCTTCTTCCTCATCATCATCGACAATCACAAACTTTGCCAAACCTGCCACAAACTTTTTCAAAGCATTTAAAGTCGGTGTATCGGAGGTCAACTGTCGCCAAAAATAAAGGATTTGTAAGTTGACAGTTAAGCTGATTTGTCAAAAGACATCACGTAGAAAATTTCCGAGATTTACCTGTATCAACCTCTCACAACCAACTTTGATAGTTCTGATATGATTCGATTTGACCAAATTCAATTTAGGAAGCAACTGAATGATTGTTTTTAACACGACTGATAATTGATTATCATGTAAATGCAGAAGAGCCGACGACGAAGTTAGAGAAAATTTATATGGCTTGAACCGAACAGAAGCAGGCACAAACCAGAATTTTGCGATGGAGCAATTTGCACTAGATCTTGACAAAGCTCATTATGAACGGTACGGTCTTCCTCATTGTTTTGACTTATTTTCAAATCAGAGTTAGTGAATACTGCGTTATGGAATTATCATCCAGAAGATAAGCAGCAACGTACTCTCTATTTTGAGCGGGATCGGTCCAATCAATCATTTGTTGACCGATTTGTAAAATGGATATCATGCCATCTTTTTTCTCTAAACTTTGATAGTATTGAGATATTCTAGCCAACTCAAGAAATGTTGAAACGAATAGCTGCGCAAACGGCAAGGACGTTAGTACGGAATGAAATGCCCAAGAAAGAATATAAGGTGCAGTTGCACATACTTTGCGCAAGCTTTGCCTATTTTTCGTGCTCACGTAGCCAAACGATGTCAAGAAATACGCGAGACACTGTCTAAGGCGATGACAGCGGGAAGTCATGGGATGGAAGTAAAGTATAACCAATTTTTGAAGAATCTGTTGTTTCATCAAGAAAATAAAATGGGAGGTCAGTTCGTACTCATACTGGAAAATAAGGGAAGAAGTACATGGTACCCTTTCATTGTCAATGGCTTTACAATTAATTAATTTCGCACAACCTTCAGTCGCTGCGGTTAATAGTTCTGCATTCTTTTGGTCAAGAGCCCAAATAAGAATATCAAAGACATGCTGATTCTTATCCTAATGTTCTTTCAATCAGTGGATCGTTCCTTTGAGAAGGGATGAATGGAAAGGGAATGAACAAACAATATTTTGATCATTTTGCTCAGAGTTCGACGCCAAGTTATCGAGACCATGGACCATGATTAAGTCTACAAGAATCTAAAATTTAAGTTGAAGCGGGTTAGTTAACACGGAGGGAGCCGCTATGCGAATTGAAGAAACGAACCTTCAAACTGGTGATGCGGGTTGACAATTGATCGTGTGTTATGGAATGCAAAAACAAGTTCAAGTTCTGTGCGGCCAGTTCCTAAAGAATCCAAATAAAAACATATACACAAAAAGACAGTCGAGGAATTCAGTCAGAATACCATAAAGCGATTTAGCCAACACAAGCGGCTAATAAGTTGACGAGACTTTTACTAACCTTAGAACTGATCGAACACAATCCTAAGCAAGCAAGCGCAGTTTCACGAACGGGTTCATCCAAATTTAAACTTGGAATAATAAGCTCATTTAGAATTCCAGTCATTTGAGTCATGTCTCGGAGATGCTGTTGAAAACAATAATCAGCCATAGTTAGGGTCAACTGTATATATAAAAAATGTACAGCAATACAATACCTCTTCGTTATTTTCCAACATAGATCGAATAATGATTAAGCTCTTTAAAATTCGAAGAATTCTCTCAACCTGCGCTTCCTCGGAATCTTGATCTGATGATCCCGTATCCTGAAGCCCCAACGCCGACACACGGCGTTCTATTGTTGCCATATCCTAGTAAGTAACACATATTAAAATCAACGACAAGTAGTAAAACCTGTAAAAAATTGTTACAAACGCTTCTCAACGACTGTTTGTTTGTATCATTATCACGTATATCTGTAACCATTTCTATAATGACTCTATCGACGGAAAGAATGGTTAAAGCTGGTCGACAGTAGATAACATACTATAATCTAGAAACCTGGCAAAATCCCTTTCATTGACGGATGTTTTACGGAAAAGATGCACGATCTCGGGAATATGTTCTTCTGATAAATCGGGCGAGATCAGCATTTCTCCTAATAAAGAGGAGTCATCAGCTTTCGATATCCATCTGGAAAAAGGAGAAGGGAAGTGTAGGCAAAGCGTACGCAATAAAGTGAACATCTTTCTCCTTCCTAATTCATCAGAAAAATCTAATAAAGCCGCTAATTTAAGCAACTGTTTGACGATGAATGAAAGCCGGTCCATTTCTTTTTCAGCCTCTGCGAGGAACATCTCGTTACAGTACTTTTGAAGGTAATACGCATAGCGGGCAACTTCCGGTAATATATTGGTGGCCGCTTCGATGTCCTATACAATGTAAGGGCAATCCCATTAAGATGATTAGGTTTAACAAGATAATGTAAGAGAAGAATACTTTTCAGTTACAAACCTTTTCTGCGGTATGTTCGCAATAAGTTCTCATCAGGAGCGCAGTCTCGGGTGTCAGATTCTCCCAAAACATGTCTGTTGGATTTATGTTTTATCAGTCACGGCGTAGCAGCAATGTAAGTGGAATTGAACTGTACCGCTAAACTCTAGCTGTATTGAATAGTCGGTGGAAAGGCAGGCTTTTAAGGCATCTTCAGCAATCGTTCCGTCAAATACGTTCAGATTGATAAGAAACTGGGATCACATTGTTAAACCGATGAATGTTAAAAGTGTTGAAGTAGCGTCAGACTCACGTCGATGAGATTGTTGTTGCAGATTTTCAACCAGTTTTCTGTCAACATCTCTGCGCAGGCTTTTCTCACAGTTGCGTCACTATCAATAGTTCTAGATTAGCTCGCAAAACTTGCAGCCATAGTCTGAAAGAAGCTTTGTACCGTTCGGCCAAACCCCATTTCAATAAATTATTTCTATCCTCTTTCGGTAAATATCGAAAATCGCCGACTTCTTGCATTGATTTTTTGTACACCGCTCGGCGAATATTTGCATCAGCGTCTCGCGCTCGTTCTACAATGAATTTCAACGTATATCGGTTGTGCTCTAAACTCGCTAATGCTGCCTTCCGGACCTCGCTAAAGTTAACGGAAAACAGTGAGATGATGGACATAGTGAGAGAACAGCGTGACGACACGTACGAGCTCGTATCGTATTGAAGCAATTCAATGAACTTGTTATATACTGCTTTGCTACTTTCTTCATCGTCGGCGGTCTAAATCTCAAGCAAATTAGAACTGGTGCGGTAGCTAAGTCACGAATCATTGCAATCTCATATACCGCAAGCTGTCCCAGAGCGGCTATGGCCTGGCTTCTGACACTAGGTTCTTTGTCCTTCAAGCGTTCAAATAATCGAGTTTTCAATTCCAGGAATATGTCGTCACTATGCAACGATTCCGTCAAAGATGTAAGTTTCCCTTCTCAGCCACACGCGTCTTGATAAAGTTTTCGAGCAATTAGGAACAGCGAAGACATACTCCATACTGTGGCAAGTATCAATAATCAATCCAATCAGCTGGCAAACTCGGAGTCGGGTAACTTTATCCTTGGCAGCGATTCCTTTCAGTAAAAAGGTAATGAGGTAGCCGGATAAGCGCGAAGATAGAGTTTCGTTTTCGTCGACATTGGATGATTCGTCGTGAGGAGTATCTGTTTTTAACATGATCATAGGCCATAGTTTAGTCCCTAGCGATTTAAGATTCTACAGTAATTGGAACAACTAGCATTCACAGTACCTTTTTCGGTTGAGAAATGCACATAGCCAGAGATGAAATCAACAACGCGATTGACTGTTTGATCCTTCTTCTTTACAGCCAGCACTTTGCAAATACAGAGAACAAAAGCTTTTACGAATTCTCTCTCATTTCCGGACTTGACTAATTCCTCGTGAACTCTTCTCATATTGTTGAATAGTTTGCGATGCCCTGTTTTTGACTTTTGGGCTTCTTGGAAGATGGTCGCGATGCGAACGGAGGGCGAGAGAGTTGTCTTTGCCATCTTTGAGGTCAGACTTGTGCAGTTAATTAATAGATATGCTTGGTCGCTGCTAGCAAGTCTGTGAGGTTCCCTCTCTGCTGAGCGAATGATCTCAAATGGAAACTCGATGGAGGAACAGAACGAGGGATCTGTGAACGCACTTGGTGTGGCTGTGAACGCGTGAACGAGGTCATCCACACTGGATATGTATAGATCACCGTTGTATATCAATTCATATCAGGGATACTCTTTTTCTGTGGATACAGTCCCAAAAGCAATTCAGCCTCTGATGTTGGAATAGAATCGAGGTTGATCCTCTTTGCTCTGCTCCATCATTTGGATCGATGCCACTGTGGACTGGCAAAGCAAGCAGATAAAAGTAAATCAATAATGTTAGTAGACAATAAATTCGATTGCAAGAAGAAGTGGATAGTGTGAGAAATAGTTAAACAGGTATACAGAAAGGCCCCTCATTCTCGGAGAGACAATAGTAGTGGCTGGCTCGTCGGGTCGGCCCGCTTTACGACTGTGCACGAGTTCGAGTTGAAGCCATAGAAAGCATTCTCCAATTCTACGCATTTACATCCTCTGTTGTTGTAGACTTAAAATGGCATCCTTGGAAGATGACGATATTGACGATTTTCTCTATGGAGACAAAGATACAGAATCAAAATCGACTCCTCCGTCCCTCGGAGATGAGGTATCTAATCTCTCCGAAGACGTCTCTACCCCGCAAGATTTGGATGCGGCTTCAGAACAAGCCTCCGTAGACTCAGCAGGCCCAGAGAATGGCTCATCAACAACAGAGGAAGGTGAAATGGAAGCAAGTGATGACGACGAAAGCAGTGATTCGGTTAGTACTTATTCATCATAACTTGTTTGGCTCTGCTTTTTGTTTGGATCCTCAAAGTTATCTCAATCTGACAATGTCATTCGATCAAAACGATGACAATATCACAATTAGGATATCGATATTATATTAGATGATGATAACGCAACTCCGCCAGCGTCTGCTCAAAAGTATGTTGAATGATTTTCAAAATCCAGTCAGTTCGAACAGTCGCTAAAAACTATTGTCGGTTGCGTGCGATTTTCCCGTTATTTGATTCATAGGCCCAATTTGGTTAGTTTCAAAATTGGAGGAAAACAGGCCACTCATGCTAGAAGAGGTATTGTTAGACGTTATATCCGAAATGTTATATACATCGCCATCTCATGTGTGGAATTTCGCGATTTAACAAAATGATGGTTCTTCCGTTGTAGGATCCCAACAATCCGCTGAATCTGGTCCGTCTGCAACAACAGAGGCTACACCAGAATCGGTTACTGTTACCCCTTCTGCGCCAGCTCCCTCAGGAGGAGTTGATGTCAACGCCGTTGCGTCTTATGAAGGAACTTCTTTGTTAGATCTCGATATTGATTCGTTTGAAGATAAGCCATGGAGGAAACCCGGAGCTGATATCACCGACTATTTTAATTATGGATTTACAGAGCATACATGGAAAGTGTATATAGCAAGGCAGAAGGCGATCAGAGAGGAATACTCAGAGAAAAAGGTATCGTTCGACTCCCCTAGAGGGTTAGTTCGACGATTCTAAGTCTAACACCAACTTTTGCGACCCATGCAGATAGAACAAGAAGAACAGCAGAAGGCGCAGGCTGCGGCATCCCCTCCAAACCGGCCAGGGCCGTACGAACGAGGATTTCCCCCGCAAAGACCGCCGCCTTCGGATGGTGATCAATACAGGGATTATCCACCTCAGGGATATCGGCCTGTATGTATTGAACATCTGTATTTCTGTTGTCACTATCACTTTCGTGAAGCCATTTCTGACCGCATCGTTCTCTTTCACAGGAAATGCCGACTGGTATGCCGCAAGGGTCTTATCCGCCCTTCCGTGGTCCACCCGACCCTCGAATGCATCAAGGACCCCCTGGTCCCCATATGGGCAGGATGTACGGTCCACCTCGTCCCGGTCCATGGGGCAATAGACCGCCAATGATGCGAGGTCCCATGATGCGCCCCCCTCCAGGGTATGATTATTAAATCACTTTCTTTTCCTTTCATGACGGTTGTCCTAGACGTTCTCATTACTCACTCGGTTTTCTATTTTTCTTCTTGTTGCATTAGGTATTACGGCGAGGATGGTAATTATCATGCGCTGTTGCTTAACATCGCTAAGTCTGCTCTATAGTAGCTCTATGTGACCTCTAACCTTACGTTCACTTTCAGGTTTTCGACCTCCCATGGGGCGACCGCCGATGCGACCGCCGCCACCATCTCAAAAGCCTCCAGAGGGACAGAAAAGTCCGCTTATTGATTACGATTATGAATTGTAACTAATTATTCTATATCCTACCTCCGCGTTTCTGGATTCATCACTCACTTGACTCCTTTTTTTTTGTACTAAATAAGACCACGAAAACGACCGCCACCTCCGCAATCTGAAGGCGAAGATCCAAGAGCTGCCAAGCGACGCGCATAATTTCCACCACATTTCTCTGATTAAAATGTTTAGCAGCATTTCTTGACTCATTTAACACTTTCAAACACCTTCACTCTTATTCGACCCCGCCGCCACTCTCATTATCATTCTCCTATCAACTTTCTTGTCCTCCACTCTCCACTCAAGTCCCAGCCCTTTGCTTTCCGCTTGCACCTAATTGTCCCAATGAAGCTATCGACAGTAGGGATTCCCGTAATAGTGTTTGCTCTCTTTGTCGCTCTTATTCTTCACGGCCATCCTCTTTCACCTAATCATCAGACTATCTATCCGCCACCAGTCCCTCAACGTATCATTAATCATTTGTATGTTAGAGCACATTTTTTGTCTCATAAATTGTTCACATGTTATGAGAATACTGAATGGTTCAAAACATTGCTATATTGGATAGTTGAGACGATGTGGAGAATTATGTTTCATGAAGCTGTAGCAATAAATCCCTTGGGAGCTTCAAGACCATGTAAACTCAAGTCACCCGTACGAACAGTAATAAATGATATAAAGGGCATCAAAGTATTAAGCAATCTCCAGAATAATCAAAAAAGATAATATGGCAGGTTGTGATTTGAACTCTGAAAAGGACGCTCTCACCGAAAGTGGCATTGGCAGGAGGAACGCATTGGTCGCGTTTTTCGGCAAAGGCATTCACATCATCATCACCTGTCTATTACCAATCCATCATCCCTGATAAATCGGTTGCAAAGTCTGGAGATTGATGTATTCGTCGACAAAATATCTATAGTAGACAACATATGTCCTTCCCTCGCTTCTGATTGTCGACCTCCTGCTTCGCATTTCTTTACATCCATATTTCGCCACTCGACATCTCGAACTTGAAAGATGCTGATTCTGCAATCTCCTATTTCACCCACCTCTCCTACCGTTCCGTTGATGCCACCAAAAGATAAAGCTTCCTACGATGATGGTACGAAATCAACGGACGATAAAACTCAACTTTACGAACCTCTTTCTGACCCAAAACCGTCGGCTCGGTCTCGATCACTGATGACAAGATGCCAAAATATATTCTCAAATCTGAAGTACCTCCGATTAACCAGTTCTCAAGCGTGGAGAGAAGCGACTCGGAATAAAGGCCAATACATACTAGGATTCTCTGTTGTGTTCATCGTCGTTGTGATCATAACAGTACTCATGACGACGATATACTATTCTCCAATGATTTTTCTTGGATTGGCAGAATACGGTGCCGGAGAAATAGATTTTATTATTTTCGCACCGTCAAATAGATGGTTGAATTTTACGATGGTCAAGGAATCCGCAAAGTACGAACATATGACTCCAAGATTCACTAATATTCAAGCCAGAGTGTTCGTGCCCAATACGTGCGCTGGCTACAATCGTTCAGATTGGATGGAACCAACTTTTGCTTACACTGGGATTCCGATCAATTCGTCGGCCGATGCTGTGGAAAAAAATGCAACGAGGTGAGGAAAAGCGTAATGATACTCGTTTTCTGCCGAGGATGATGTTAACCGTCTTCTATCGCCTCCGTTTTGAATTAATCAAGGATAATCTGTTCGGAGACGGCTTACTGTTTGGATTATCTATGCGGAAACCCGACGAGAGTTTCCTTAGCACTCATTGACTCGGCCCGAGAACAAGCTACAGGATTAGGGCGATATTGGCCATACCCACCCATTCACCCAAATGAAGTCTATATTCAACGGGACGTCGCAGAAACACTGGATTTACAAGTCAATGATTCCATTTACGTCTCAATACCCTTTATGGACCATTTCTCGTACCACTACGTAACCGCGCTAAATATGACAAATGTAGCACTTAATTCATCCATAACCCTTTCACCATACATGTCGAACCGACTGAGCGTACCCGTAAAAGTCGGCGCGATCATCGATTCTGTTCATGGCAAATTTCCAGGAGATACAAAGAATATGATGCTTATGGAATATCCGGTAATTATCATTTATCACATTTCTCTATTGATTTACTTCTTGTCGTAGATGAATTCTGACAGCTGCAATACCGTCATGAAGTCCTTCCTCTCAGTCACCTCCAAATTTCTTCATCCCGATTTTCCACCGGAATTTGTCTCCGCGATGTCCAATATCTCCGAAGCGAAAGGTTTTTACGAAACTGCGGCACAAATCGTCATACAGTGTGCGCCACCTCGAACTGATTGTTACATCGACTCAGATTTCGACAACACGGCATCAAGATTATTGAAATGGGCGTCGGATTTGATGTTTAAGATAGGGTATAGAGATGTGGGTTCTTTCATGCCCCTCTTGGATAATCTAGATGATACCAAATTTTTATCCTCATTTCTCAATATGTTGCTCAGTTTGGTTATTTTAGTCTTGGGTGGACTTGGCGTGTTCCTGATTTATAGTTTGTTGATGGTGTCAGTGGAAACGAAGACTTATGAACTGGGCATATTCAGAATGGTGGGAATGAAAAGGCCTATAGTTTTGCAGCTATTAATGGTATGTCTGCCAGTCCTCGCTTTGATGCTTGCGCACCATTAACCTAACCGATAAATGAATTCATCTGTCCTCACCGCAGCTTCAAGCTATGTCATATTCGCTGCCTGCTCTTGTTATTGGGCTTATCGTTTCACAGTGCGGATTTTTATATCTCCGAGTAGTTTATTCAGATTTCTTCCGAGTCACAGTTGGATACTACCTTACTCCATCCTCCGTATTTCTGGCGATATTAATGGGAGTCCTTGTCCCGGTGCTTTCGTCCATTCTTCCGATCAAACGAGCGCTAGCATACAATCTTCATGACTCTCTTGATCGTGGTCGGGCCAAGACCAAAGCCGTTAACGTGACAATGGAACGTGCTCAGCCTGGTGCAGTTCCCCTTCCCATGATGGTCGTTGGGATGGTTTTATTCGTATTTGGATTCTCGATATATTATTTTCTCCCAATGGCTTTGATCAAAAATGATTTGACTTTACTGTTCAATATATTTCTGGCAATATTGGTGTCAATGGTTGGTGGTTTAGTGACGATTTCGCTAAATCTGCAACCGTTGCTGGAAACGATATTAGTGAAGATGGTGTTTATGGTGAATTTTTTGGAAAATCGTGGGTTGAAGCGGTTAATCCTGAAAAACTTGATGGCTCATCGATTGAGGAATAAGAAAACTAGCATTTTATATGCTACCGCGTTGGGTTTTATTATTTTTTTGACTGTGTCGACTACGGTCGAAATCCAGTCGATGCAATACCGGTATGTATTTACCTGCTGATATCATCTGCATTATTAGAGTCATTAATATAATCTCATTCAATCATAGGTATAAACGCTCTTTGGGAACAGATATCCTTATTTCCACTGACTTCCTACGAGGCGATGGATTCCCTGCCGGAGTAAGCTCTATTTCTACATTTGAGTACTACGCAGAGAGCAATCCATTGGTTGAATCATATTTCTGGACAACATATCGTTTAAGCGTTACGGCCCCTGACCGACGAGCCACCTCAATCTCGAATATCGGTAGAATTCAAACCTTTGGACAGAACGTTGTCGCTGCTACTCCAAATCTATTTGAAGCCATACCTAATGATTACCTTCGTGTTGAAGATCTTGATCCTGAAATACCTTATTCACCGTCCGAAGCAATGTATTCATACAAAGGGCAACACTCTGCCATCCTTGGCGCTTGGTATAAGGAATCACTTTCGTTGACCAATCTTTCAGAACCTGTTCTTTTAACATCGACATTCGACGCAAGAACGTTTACACGCCGGTCTAGTCAACTTCTTTATCCTCTTTATTTCGCCTCCTCTGCACCAATCTATTCATTGACTTCGTTTCCAAGAGCAAGTCAGGATGCCATCACATCACTCCCGCATTTTGTAGAGTTATCAGAGGGACTTTATAAATCTGTAACTGAAATTCCTCTTCGTGGTTTCTACATCAAATTAAAGAAAGACATCACTAACTCTGAATACTCGACAATTAAAAGAGAATTAAGACTATTGTTGGTGAGAGAACGAATGACAGATATTAAAGAGGAATTGAATGGCTCAGAGAAAGCAATGTCCGCGTTGAGTTTAGTATTTGATGTTGTGACCGTTTTACTGATGGTTGTGACGTTCTTCAGTTTAAATACGTCAATGTATGTCAATATAGTTGAGCAGGTATGTTGGGTTCTTTTCTTTCGTTCTTTGCTCGTTTAAAACCGTTTCAACACAATTATAATTTCTGACTTTGCAATCCATAGACCAAAGAAATTGGTATTATGAGATCTTTAGGATTAAACAGATTCTCCGTTTTTCGACTATACATTTACGAAGCGTTCTTCCTCATTATGTCAGCAGCTACCCTTGGTGTAAGTAATTTGCCTATTGCTTTACTTCTTAGTTATTTCACCATCAGGCTAATACATATCTCTATTACAGTCTGTGATAGGCATGATCATGGGTTGGACCATTACTGCCCAACGAACCATTTTAACGGAAATCCCTATACCATTCGCATTCCCTTATCGCACATTCGCTATTGTGTTAATATTAAGCTTAATTTGTAGTGTCTTATCTACGGTAGGACCTATCTGGAACATCGTATTTAGAACAAAATTAGTCAGCGTTCTTAAAGGATGATTGATTGATGTTTCGAAGAAGAGTATCACAGCTGGATGCAAAAAATTATTTGTTGTTGTTGTTATTTATTTGAATTATTGTTTCTCGCTCAACTCTCATTTTTATACGATCATAAACTTGTAATTAATTTTTCGATTGTAAATTAGAATGTTGCAAAAAGCTTCTGCCAAGTATTTAAAATTAAATATATATCCAACCAATGCATTGACGCGACAACTTACGATGTAAAGGAGGAATAATTAAAATCCTTGCATTTAAACAGTTTTTTCACTATGGCAATTCACTTTTTTGGTAAGCTGTGGCGATGAATCTCTTTACTGAATGTGATGCAAAGCAATTACGCAGTAATCATCACGATTGAGAAGTTCTCTAAGCCAGTTGAGTAACTACCCACGAGCCCATTATGCAATATTTGCTCTTTCCTGACTGAGATATATATTGAGATGACATCAATGTTGATAAAATAAGGGGTGTGTGCATGATAAGGCGCCCTCAAATTAAAAGATAACAATAATCTGTCTGATTTGTGCTCTGGACAATACTGCGTATTTCGTTTCGAATAGATGACCTTCATTGTTGGTACATTGTCTGAACACAAAAAAAATTTTTTATCCAAGGAAAAATTAATTTTCTCCTTTCCACGATGTCTCCTCAATAATAATAATAATGTGATGACTTTCGTTCGTTACATGTTATATGTTCACGACTGCAGCCAACAAGTAAAGGTCCCTCGTTAATGGAAATCAATCAATTTTCGTAGGACGATAATGTATTTCAACTCTCGCACGATAAATTGAGCTCCAGGTATAACCTCGGAAATCAGTAAGCATTGAGGCCATATTGACGTTAGAGGATGAGCCTCCTTGATCGGGTAAGTCAGATCCGACTACACCTCGTGCAAAAAAAAGAGTTATAATTCAACGGAACATATGCATCTTTGATAATGTGATGTAATTCTAGCTCGTCTCAGTTGACTCGAGAAACGCAAACAGGAGATTTTCATGACTGTTTGTCGTTTCTCCGTGTTGAAACGTTGCCCTTTAGATTGTCCCGTGGTGGTAGATCCAATGGGTCGCATATCCCCAGCCATAACGTAAGCGGAGTAAAGGGTCAGATGTTTCCGATGTATAACATCCTCGTTGTAAAGCTGTTGTGGAATTCGCGAATAGCTGCGAGGGGCGGTTGTGCAATTGCAGTCTTAATGCAGCGAACAAACGATGTCTGTAACAACCCATGGGGAACAATAGGGCTTGAAACGACCTGGCGCGTTAATATGGACGAAGGAGGTTTCAAAGAGCACAGCACTGCCCCATGTTGCTCTATCTTGCGAAACAAGTTGCAAGAGATCTATTGTTTCGGAATTTATATCAAACAGGATATAGCCAAAACGTGAGGGTGGGTTGAGGATATAAATACCCTTGCTGGCATAGGTTTTTTTCATCAACCACTCAATCCTCAGCCAATCCCCACAACAAATACAACTTTCCCTTCCAACTTTCTATCAATCTCTAAAACTCAAAATCATGTTGTTCGCCAAGATCTCCGCTGTCGTCCTTGTCGTCATTGCTTCTCTCTCTTCCTCTCAGGCCGCCCCTGCCCCCAACCCAATCTGGGGTGCTGCTACCGCCAAAGCTCTTGGTACCAAGGTCGCCGGTCTCGCTGGTAACAAAATGGTCCAAGCCGGTGCCGTTGCTGCCGTCGGTGGTACTGCCATCGGTCTTGGAGCTCATGCTGTGAGAAAATCCAACGATAACGAACGAAGAATCAAAGAAATCGAACGATCCCTTCCAGCTACCACTTCTACCGAAGAAGTCCCAGCTGCCGAAGTCGTTGCTTAATTAAATCAACAAGATCAAGGGAAAATCTTTCAAAATTGCCGGGATTGGTTGAGTTATAGTCACTGATAACTTTTGTCATAATTTAAATTACTATAAAGATAGAACTATGTAATATACTATGGAGTTTCAATAATAACCCCATTACAATTTATGTTCAAAAATGAATCAAACCATATTCTCTAATGAGGAAGACCGGTTTTGCCACAAGGAAAAACTACACTCACTTGCACCTCCCTGAGGAAAACCAAGGTAGCCTTTCGATAGGTGCATCCAGTGACTAGTCAAGGCTTCTGAATAATTCAATAGAATATACCAAATCGGTCTTAGCTATGGAAATATCCAGTGTGTAAAAAATGTGGCAATAATTATTAAGATTATATCTGAAGCTGAAAGATTGCCCTTGAAGAATGCCGTCCCAATTGATCAAATAAAGGGCGGGCACAATAAAAAACAATTCGGCTCCCGGCAATCTCCGCGAAGGTACAAGATAGCAAAAGCAAATTTCAAGTCATTCCTACTTAAACATCACCTTTTGAATTATATTGGATACGCAACTAATGTGTGAATTACAATTTTTCTGTATGTCTCGATAGTCCCTGTTTACGTTTGCCAGTTTTAAAAATGCCGGATCCTCCAATTGAAGTGGTTGTCGAACCAACTTCTACGACTTATCCAACCAGTCTCCTTCCCCCGCTTCCCGAGTTGGTCTCTCTATCCTCTGCTGCCGATAAACGCAACATTGTCAAGGATGGTCTACCGTACAGGATACCGTATTTAGGAAGCTCTAAAGTTTTTCTTGGAGGAAGGCTTATTAGCAGCAAATATGCAGCGACACTGCTCGCCACACATTTCTTCATTATTGCGCCTTCTACATTATATTTTGTATTCATCGCTCCGCACTATTGGAACAACGTTTCTATTGCTATCGTGATTGTATTTATGTATCTTTTAGTAATTCTGCTGTCTTCTCTGTACATGACATGCTTTACAGGTATGTTTGCCGTGTTAAGTGACCTGTTTCTGTCCGGTAGAGTTTTGATGTGTAACTATATCTAACATTGTCTACAACATTTCGCCCATAGATCCAGGAATTCAGCCGCGATATGTGGATACTTTATTAGAGCAAACATATCCCAATCTTTCCGCTGGTCGGGTATACCTGATAATCGATGCAATCCCGTTAGTTATCAACGGAAAAGATTTTAAAATGAAATTTTGTACGACATGTAAGCTCTATCGGCATCCAAGAACTCATCATTGTGTAAATTGTAATAATTGCGTTTTGAATCATGATCACTGTTGTAAGCAATCAGTTTCTTTTCGACTTCAGATGATATGGTCTTATCTTCTGTACTCACATTCTATCTCTATCGTCATACCAAAATAGGCCCTTGGTATTATTCATGTTTTGAAAAGATTTGTTTTTCTTCTGCTGATGTTATCTGTCTGTTTGCTCGCCAGGGTTGCGAATTGTATAGGTCAACGAAATTACAAGTAAATTCACTCTTTCCTATTCCTTTCCTTCTTGTTCTCATTATGTCTTACGTATGGTCTTTTTCCTTTCGCCAGGCCGTTCCTTACTTTCATAACCACCGGAGTATTCACAGCCGTGTACGCTCTTGTCACTACCATTTTGTACATCCAGACCGACTTAGTAGATTCAAAATCAACTGAATTTATAGTCGGCGTGATAATTTGCGCAGTTTGCGGGATTCTGTTAATTTCTTTGGCCATTTTATGCAATTATCATTGGTGGCTGGTGCTGAATAATATAACTACGAGAGAGGAGGTAAGTTGTTTGCTCTGTTTCTCATTATCCTTCGAAATGTCGTGACAAAAACGAGTTGACAATTCTGGAAATTGAACAGGTCAAATGGGATAAGCGAACATCGCTTCGAAATCATACCTTCTCCAGAGGTTCGTTTTTGAAAAATGTGATGTGGTCTTTATTCCGACCGAGATACCAAAGGTAGGCGTCGAAAGACTGTACCGTAACAAATGATGTCGTATTTCTTTGGCATTGACTGACGGATTATTTCCCACTTTCGCCAACAACAGCTATTTGTCGATACGCCCATCTTAAATTTGAATGACGCTGTGTGTCTGATAGTTGTATTTGCTCTACGAAACTCTCAATAATTTAGGTTTAGGATTAAGTCATTTGTTTTATCTAGCTTGCAAATTCAATGTTTTCTCACCTTATGTAAAATACCTTGGATTAAAGAATTTCCTGTAGTCTCAGTAAATAAAACGTATAGAATCGTTGATGGAGACAGGAGCATAACGTTGACTACTCGGAGGAAGCTATATTTAGTGCCCAGTTGATCATGATGCTGCTAGCTGATTTAATTGTCGGATTTTAAACATCGCTGTACCATCCCAGGTTGCCGATTCCTACCTGGACCAACCATGGATATGCGTCTCCGTTGAGGCCCGCAGCCGACACAATCATAACGATAAAGTCGAGGCTTATCTCGGCTTATCTCGGTTATCTGACTCTTGTTCTGATTCGCTTTATTTAGGACATTATATTCATACAGTGTATAAGTTCATTTTCGGGTTCTCACCGAAACGCGGAGCCATGTAAGCTCAGAGAACGCGAACGCAGGCAAGGAGGTTAGATTGACACATTATACCGAGCTGACAGTTGGCATACACTACCAAGTTCTGTGTACTAACTATGATAATGCAATTAAATGGCGAGATTGTATAAGGTGAAGTAAGGGACGTTTTGCTTTGCCACGACCGTTTGTCCAAAGAGATAACATGCCAAGGCAAATGTGGGACTGGGATTGATGATAAAAATCCATAGATATTATTGAGTCTGTAATCAGATATACGTTACAAGGTAATGAATTAACTCTCTCTACGACGAACGATCCAAAGTCGATGGCATAAGTTCTCTTTTCTCGCACGTCTGGATATCGCTTTCACTTGGGCCGAGTTCACATGCACAATGCATCCCAGATCCACAATTTCCCCTGTCCCGACTTCCGACTTCCGAACTCTGAAATTGTATACAGTTTGTTGACGTCCTTCGAATAGCACTTCCAATCGACAATTGACAACGATGATGAAACTCTCCGCCGCCATCCTCCTTACCGCAATGGTCTGCTCTGTCGCTGTAGCTGATCAGAAGTACCGTAGAGCTCCGTATGTACCGTTTGTCCCAATTGCTTGATTTTATGACTCCAAATTAATTTGAATGTAAACGTTCTTCATATAGAACCGGAGATTTAGGTAACCTTATCCTATCTGACAAAGCTGCTTTGAGTTCCTTCATCGTCGCTTTGGCTGTTGACAATTCTTTTCCGTTGAACAGGAATAATTGCATTGCCCTATGGATCCAACTAGTTCGTATATTTACTTTGCGCTTTTTACAACAAAGCTGGATGCGCAATCATAGTAGTCATACTTACGGTGTACTTGATTTTCATTCATCAGTAACCTAGGCAGTACATTGTCATGGACATTGAGTCCTTCGTTTACCCTTCCGAACGACGTTCTGTCATACTCTCTCAGCATTTTCAGAAGATCTGATCCGAACTTTGCATTCGTTGTTTCAACCCATCAACAATTCAATGAACGCACTGGTGCTTTCATTACACCTGACCTTTCTGTGTCAGGATACGGAGATGATTTTTTCCTCCAAATCAATGCTGTAGGTGCCACTGGGCAAAGGTATACTTTCGCCGATGAAGACAACTTCTCGTTTACACAAACGGGTAAATTCTACATTTTCTTGAGAGTCGATAAGTTGCAAAGCCAGATTTTTGTTAACTTTGAGGCTTATTCACTGCAGGTTCTCAATCCACGAGTTCAACTCCGCGTTCAACAGCTACTACTTTCACATACGGTATGAAATTTTATTGAACCATCACATATGATTGAGCAATATTTAATTGTTTCCTCTCGCCATTCAACATCTAAAATACGAAAAGGTGGTGGGAATGGTCAAGGTAATGCATCAAGTTTTCATTGGTCTGCTGCGCAAGACGTAGTACTCTTTCTAACCGACACTTTCGTCATCCGAACTTTTCCTCTTTTGACAAGTAGCTACTACCAACCAACCCGGTACGTTTTAGTCTTCTCATCATTCAAATGCTTCCTTTTGATTTCAAATATCTTCTGAATTTCTCTGACCTCGATTTTCCTCTGCATACATAGGCACTACTGATCAACCTGGTGCGTTCTTCATGCATTTAAACAAATAATATTCGTAGTTTTGACAATTCTGCATTCATTATTGCTCTTCCTGTGTAAAGGCACTACCACCCAAACTTGTAAGTTTTCCACTATGGTCCAATTGTCCTTATTTATCTATGAAATAGTAGCATTCTAAACGGACTTTTGCTGTCTCGCCTTCGTTTCGAATGGTTATTGATCAACAGCTACCGCACCTCGAACAAGTGAGTTCTTTCATTAATCGCAGCGACAATTGCGACTAAATTACTTCGGCATTCTAACAGTCAATTGCTATTTCTTATAATAACATTATAAGGCAACGTCGATCAAATTGGTGCGTTTTTTCATTCGTTAATGTTGCTGCTGTAGACATCATGAACACTACTTTGATCTAACAACTCGCGTCTTACTTTGGTTTCAACATTGCATTGCACTTATAGCGACAAATGACCCTCCTGGTTCGTTTATTCTCTCTGTCATAATTATGGCTGTCCACCTTAGGCGTGACGTTTCTAATCTCCATTCCTTTAATCACATCGCTCCGTCGAATTAATAGCCGAGGATACTACAACTGGTGAGTTGTGACATTCAGATATGAGATTTGAAGTGGTTTCTCATCATGCTAATCTTCTCTTTTTTTAACATCGGCAATTTAGAAGGCGGACTTGGACGTACGTAAAGAATGACGATTTCCTTTGTCCGTTCCGCCATGTAATAATGGTTCAACACTCAGTGATTGCTAACTATTAACTTTTGATTCTTTTTTTTTATTCGACAATAGCGAAAACAGCAGATGGTAATTTCGTGAACTTCTTTTTCCAACCGCCGTCTGATGTATCGTTGATAATGTGATTACTGACAATATCTGTTGCGGAACTCCGTCACCTCAATTAAACTCAAATGACTTCACCATTGTTATAGACTTTGGCAATAAGAGTACGTCTTAATTACCTTGTCGTCGTCTACCTTCATTCAAATTAACAATCAAACAGAAAACGATGCCGAGTCTGCATTTGCTGCTGGCATCTTTGTCAAATTATCTCTCATTTTAGGAGCTGCTGCTGCAGTTTTCTTGCAAGCTTAAGTCGAAGGCTATATCATTACGGTGGAGCTGGAAAATAAGAATGCATTGGTGTCTAAGTGATGGATTGGTTACGTATGTGAAGTGAAGATTTCTGAATGTTAGACAGATGATTTATTTGTGTTGGATTGATTAAGTTTTTCTTTTCGTAAATTCATATATGTGGATCTAACCCGGCGATAGATGGGTCACATGGGTATTAAAATAAAAATTATTTAAAAAGTTCTCCATCTATGTACTGGTTCCTGAGCTCGGTCACAGCAAAATGTGCTTGAGCTCAATGAGAAGATCGAGTGTTTACTATCAACATATTTAAGCTCCCGCTTATGGGTATAAATATCAACACACCAAAAGCGGTAATTTATTTCAATAATTCTCTACTCACGATCATTCTCATGATTTCATTCGTACCTTCTAAAATGGTATGAACTCTTAAATCACGGAGATATTGTTGTACTGTATAATCCTTTAAATATCCGTATCCACCATGAAGCTGAAGTGCTTGGTTCGTAATCTGTAAAAAGATATAATTTTAGCGGTAAGCTCAATCACGAAAGTAGGAAAAACAAATTCAGTGAAGATGTGAAGTCAAAGAGGGAGGCTACCATACATCGAAACATTTTTCAGTTGCAAACATTTTGGCCATAGCACAACTTGCAGTAGCTAACTGCGATTTTTCGTCCAACAATTTCGCTGCGTTTCGTACCATTAATCTCGATGCATTCAAATCTGCCGCCATCTCTGATAACTTGAACTGAGTATTTTGAAAAGTGCTAAGCGTTGTTCCAAACTGTTTACGGACTTTGACGTGGTCGAGAGCAGACTCCAGGGCTGCTTGTGCACCACCGAGGCTGCAGGATGCTGGAAACGAAATGAGAATGGAGTCGGGAAATGGAGATGATTGAGAAAAGAGACGGGAAAGGAATCTGGGTAAAACTTACCAATGTTGATCCTGCCACCGTCTAAACCTTTCATTGCGATTTTAAACCCTTGTCCTTCTTCACCTATTAGATTCGTGATCGGGACTTTGCAGTCTAGAAACAGCGAATGACGATCTCATTTAATAAACGCCTCAAGGGAGATTGATAAACACAGAAATAAGGAGAGGGTTATTTTACCTTCGAATATCACAGCACGAGTAGGTTGAGAGTTCCAGCCAACCTAGCACGAAGGAGGTGTCAAATTGCTAGACTACAAGGTAGGAGTGAATACAATAAAAATGTTACCTTCTTTTCTTTTTTACCGAATGATAAGCCCGCTGTTTCTCTCTCTACAAGAAAGCAAGATATCCCTTTTGGACCAGGTCCGCCTGTTCTGGCCATGACGACGTAGATATCACTTTGACCACCGCCAGAGATGAAGGCTTTTGATCCATTAAGAACATAATAATCTCCTTCCCGCTTAGCAGTAGTCGACAATGACGAAGCGTCAGATCCTGCGCCTGGTTCGGTTAGGCAGTATGAGGCTAGTTTCTGCATTCGTCGAAAGAAGAGAAACCATTAGAATTTGAGTAACCACCCTGCGCACATACTATTTATACAAACCTCCATAGATGTTAACGATGGGAGGTATTTCGATTTCAGGTCTGTCGATGCAAAAGAGTCTAGCATCCATGCACACATACTAAACATTGAGAATGATAGATCAGGGTGAGTACTTTTCGTATCAAAGGCCTTCCAAGAAAAATCATACTTGTGTATGGTAATGTAGGCTGTCGTCGAGACGTCCCCTTGAGCCAATCCTTCAAACACAACACTTGCATCCATTCGAGTTAATCCTGATCCACCCCACTCAGAATCGACATAAATTCCGCCAAATCCTAATTCGGCCGCTTGCTTCAGTACGTCATGGGGTAAATCCGTTTCGACTTCATCTAAATGTTGCATCGACGGAGCCAGGTGTTTATCGGCGAACGATTTTGCTGTCAGATAAAATTCGGTTTGATCATCGCTTAATCCCAATGTGGCTGTGAAAGGAGGGTTACTAACTTAGTTGGATTTATTTCCACAAAGAATGAAGAGTCTTGAAATAACCCACGATCAACGAGAGGAATTGTGGATAGCTGCCGCCGCGACGATGTAGAGATGGCAGAATGAATAAGACGGCTTAAAGTGGAAGGCAGAACTCGAAACATATTACTTTTATTGAAAGTATTGATATAATTTTGCCAAGTCTGGTTCGGCCAGGATCCAGGTGGATATTGATACGACTTGATTCAATTGAACCTGTGTTGGTTCTTCGCCTCACATCCTTCCGAGTATCCCCGACAAAAATGTATCCGCGACAGCAACATAGTAAGACATCTTTAATTTTTAGATCATCACCAATACCATTAAGCAAAAAATACAAAAGTTATTGTTGTGTCGAAGTGCATATAATTGAAAGACGCATGAAAATAATTGTTACCGGACAAAGCGAATTTTTCGGTCCGATACACTCGGTTCGGAAAATCGTCACGGATATATTGCTATATAATGATTACCGCACCGGCGCTATATGCATACACAATCAAAGGATTCATTGAGGAATAATAAGCTCTAACGTTCAACTCTTATTCGTTGAGATAGATAATGTGCCGATGCAATTAATCGACGGCCAATTCATGTTTGAGAAAACTTTATCCGAGGTCTAAAGATTAAAGCATCGAGTCAACCTCGATCAAAGGGATAAACTACGGACCATATTCGATGAGAGCCGCAACCGGCATTCATCATTCAAGGATAAATTCAGGGTATTGTCTCATTTCCACCGACCACCGTGGATCGGCTGAAGAGTGGGGCTTGCACGCCGGTTGAAAACAACCTTTTTGGAGCGGGCCGTCTGAGTGGACAACGCGCCATATTAAGCTTGCAAATGCGCATCGCTCAACTCCATCTCAACTCTAAAAGTCCTTTGTTCTCCTCCTCCCCGCAGAATCAAGAAACTTGTTCGAGCTTGCATTTATTGTCGGACAATGGAAAGAACTCTTCCGCAAAGCGCTTCTCCCCCCTTCACTCACGCTCAACTGCCGCCCTATATCTCCAGTGCGAAAGCGCGGTTGAAGCGGCCTCTGCTATTGCCCTCTCCTGTTCCAACTGTCCCGCCAGGTCGAACCGAATTTCCTTCTCAGAATCTGGTCCCCGTAGACGGAAATGCTCAAGAAACGTTCAACGCTTATATCTCTGTAAGTAGCATTGTCTAAAGTTAATCTGCAACCTCTGCTAATGCGGTAATTTCATACAGGATCTGGACGATGCGCTACTCGTTATTGAAGCAACCAGAATTGGCCGACTACCCAGAACAGTCAGACGGTTGACAGAAAATGAAAGAACAAGCGTGATTCGTCACGGAAGCATATTCGTCTATGAAGGTATGCCTTTTCGCATCAATTGCCCGGTCTTGCAGTTTAATTGACTATTCCTTTGCTTTTCTACGTCCATCAGAATCACAAGCCGCTATTCGACGTTGGTAAGTTGTTCCTGCATTTGCACGAATCAGACCTCGGTCTCAAGTGTGCAATTCATTAATCCTCCCTTCATTTGTAGGAATGATGACAGGCAGTGGACTTCAAGTCGAATACAGGGAGCATTCCTTGTTTATCGAGAATCCCTGAAGGACAAAATCAAACCTCAATCTTCACCTCTTATGAAGAAAACCCTCAGCATTCGAACCATTAGGGGTGATCGTTTCCGACTAATATCGTACTATTATAAGAACCCTGACAACATTCCACCGTTATTCAAAGCTAAAGAATGTGATGCCTTTCGGACTATTTCAATTCCACGAGATTATTATAAACTTCCAGACGAATCTATTGTGAATTACGGCGACATTCTGTCATATAGAACCAGGTCGACTAAAACCAGCGGAACTAACGTATTCAGCGTCTCGCAAACTCTTCCATCTCCATTTCCTTCGCCAAACATGGCACCATTGGGTACACTACCCTCTTATCCTCATAATGTTGGCAACCAAATGCAATCCGTTTCCAGCAGATTCGCGCCATACTCGATTCCTAAAAATCTTAGCAATTTCGTTTCTGCCCAAGACGACCGGCTGTCTCACTCCTCCAACCTCACTAAGATGGAGTTACAGCCAAAAATAGCTAATTCTGGTTCACTTTCTGCAGCGCTTGGAAGTACCAATTTCTCGAGAATTCATCCGTTTGTTCATTCTTCCGCGATGAATCAATCTGGTTTTACATCGCTGGCCGAGAATGTTCCTGGGCTCACTCAAAGTGAACAATCGTGGATATCATCTTTACCTTCACAGTCTGATTCGCAATTTAGTCAATCTGTCAAAATTGAATCACCGGCAACTTCGATTGCTTCAAGTTTATCACAAATGTCTGCAGAATTATCTCGACACATAGACAGACTTCGAACTCATTCTCACACTTCTCCGTTGCTTACATCGCAACAAGCACAGCCGTTGCAATCAGCTGAATATTGGGAAGCCAATCATGATTCCAACTTGTGGGTGCCGGACCAACTGGAACAACAGCATCAAGGAATGGAACATGGAGCAAACCAAAGTGCAATGTAGGCATTCTTGATGGAATATGACAGTTACGGAGATATTTATATTCGAAAGCGTATTTAGAAGGGTAGAAGTGTGGGGGTGATGTTCCTAGCTATCATTTGTTGGTAGTAAGTTATGGATTAAAACATGTAAATAGAATCTGCATACAGTGGAGTGATTCCGGTATTCAATTTGCTGCTAGAATTTTATTTAAATAAAGTATATAATTATTTGCTATTTCTACAAAGACGCGACGTTTCCCTAGCAACACGACACGCACCGTTTGAAAACAACTCGTTGCGATACGTTTGGCAATTATTATGTATTATAGAAATTAATCAACTCTAACATGACAATAATTCGACCACTATTTACTTCTATATTGCACTCTTCTAGGACGAGATGCTGCAATTCTCATTTCGCCCGCCCCCTTATTCCTGGGAGAACGTTTGCTGCCCCGTCTCGATCGAAGCCAGCTCCAACTAAATCCGCCCCGTCGATAACTCTTGATGCACTTTCTCCTGTACGTATACATAATACAACATCAATATATTCTTCGATCGTCTAAGCGTCCAAACCATATAGGAATTCGTGAAAGAAGCAGACAGTGTTAATCGAATATTCACATTCCAGCCGGAAGTAGTGAAGAAGTTCGAGGCATCTCGATTTCCAAAATTTCTGGACGAAGAGGTAAATATTTCTTAACCAATGCCGCATTCTTTTCTAGCTGTTTTTTTCAACGAATTACTTAATTATAATCGCTCCAATGCATTATTTTGTAGGTTCCCTTTCGCGAAACCTACGGTCTGCTTCTTCGACAGTCGACCATTGACCTAATAAACCAAATCGGCAATTCAGCTGAATCCCAGCCTGGAAAAAGTTTTATTTTGGGTTTGTAATTCTCTTTATTTTTCTCCGTTGTTCGTATCAGCTGCCATACTTAAGTTATACTAAATCTCAAACTTAGACGGACCTCAAGGCGCCGGAAAATCAGCGACATTGTTGCAAATTGTTAATCATTTTGCTCTTTCTGATTGGCTCGTATTTTATGTACCGAATGGTTTGTGTTTGAAATATGATATATCTCGCTAATCAATTCAAATGAAATGGTTTAATAACTATCTTGATTTGACAGCGGCAGAATGGACTTCTGGGAAATACCCATTTCAACCTTACGGCACTACTGCTTTGTTCGAGCAACAAAGTTTAGCAGCAGAGTATCTGCAACAAATCAAAGCATGGAATAATAATTTACTCTCAAAGGTTCGCTTCAATCATGTTGAGTTTTAACCTCCAGCTCAAGGACACAAGTCAATAACACCAGATCACATTTTCTTAGATAACAGCAAAACAATTCCGCGCTCAAAATGTAAAACTAGAAAATCCAAATTTGTTACAAATAGTTGAAGCCGGTATTAAAAACCCAAAAATCGCCACTTCGGCTGTTGAAACAGTTCTGGAGGAAGCTTCAAAGAACACCAAGTATGATATTCTCATTCCACCTTGACCAACTCCTTTCCGATTCTGCTTGCTTAACTAACAGTCACTTACCATCATTTCAGAATCCCAGTCCTTGTTGCTGTTGATCAAGTCAACGCGCTGTTCGCCTTCACCAATTACCACGATAAGAAAAGTAATAGACTAACTGGACGAGATTTAGCCCTCTCGAATAGCTTTTCCAAAATATTCGGGGAGTCCCCTAAATCTGTAAGATACACAAACTCATTAGTTCAAAGTCGTCCTTTTCCCCTGATTTTTGACCTCAATCAATTTATTTCTCATTTTCTGGCTAACTCTACACAGCCGAAAACCGTAACAATCGGAGCTCTCTCAAAGACGAATTCTTTCATTCAATCACCACCCATAGAAAGTGTTTTGAATAAAGACAAATCAATTCACATTCAAGTTCCGAAATACAGTAAAAAAGAAGTCAAGAGTTTATTAAGCTATTATAAAGCCGTGAAAGTGTTGTGGGAAGGTACCCATTTGAGTTCCTTTAGATCTCGCCCTTTATTAAATTCTGGTCGGATGACTAACATCATGACGCAATATTACAGAACCATCAGATACCACAGTTCATAAATTAATGGCATTTAGTAACGGAAATGGTTCGAAACTATTGAAATGTTTAAATAGTGTCGTGTAATGTTGAGACAAAGATAAATGAATTACATCCTTGAATTTATCAGCGTGAGCTGATTCATCAATGCTTACAGTCATGCATACAATCAACGCATGCAATGAGGCGTCGGATAAGCTTCGCCAATCGAATATGTACCTTCGCTCAGAAGAATTTAACATACTTATGAGAGGGCAATGAGATAATAATAACGATAGTCAGATTTATTGATAACTGATATCAACAAGAAAGAGTTGTTCACAGTTCTGTCAATCGACAGAAATCAGAAAATCACAAGCATAATCATCACCTTATCTCTCCGAAATTTTCACAGCCAAGCATAAAAGGTTTTAGCCTGGATAATAATTATAAAATGAATAGAAAAAAGTATTTTAAATAAAAAAGATCCTCAATATGACTTTCCCAACGTTTTATAATCCGCCCAAAATCAGCATGCATAGCATTCTTGATATTAATACATCGAAAACTCCATTTTTTTTTCTCTTCAAATGATGCTTTAATATTACTTTTTAGATTTCTTTCCTTTCTCCTTTTCAGGAACAGGTGGGGCCCCAGCACTGGGCTGTTTTGACGAGATGTATATTTGTTCCAACTTGGCCTCTATTTCAGCCATCTCAGTTTCAATACGCTTTCTTTCTTGCTCCAATTCTTTTGAGTGAAGTAAACAGAAGATGTATGGAAGGCGTGGTATGAGAGATACAAATATGAAAAGTTAAAAACCCGGGGTAAATGACGGGGCGATGATTAATTAATTCACGCGAAGAGTGAAAGGAAACAAACCTGAAGACAACTCCTTGGCTTTTCTGACCAGGGCTTCTTCTCTTCCCTTTAACTCTACTTCTTTCTCTTTGACTACATTCATAAATTTAGAACGCATGGCTTCCTCTTTAGATACCATTTGTGATAACACCTTTTGACGTTCGTATTCAAAATTTTTGCCTGATTTCGGATCCTCCGTTTTCTTGGGAACGGATGGGGCGGATTTTCCGACATGGCTATGTCGGTTTGTATCTTTCAATTGGTTACCGCGGAAGGAGGTAAAATGAATCGAATTTGTGGTCTCAATAAGGTCAATCATGTTTTCGCTAAATTTATTTGTAAAGAAAGGCGTCAGAAAGAGACATTAAACGCGATCGGTCAATACGACCATGGACTTTGGGAGTCCCCAGTCTAATCGCTGAGGGCAGTGTCCGGTGCCAGGAAAACGAATTTAAATGACATACCTAATAACAAGTCGCTGCAGCTTCAAAAAGTCACAATGTTTTTCATTGTCAACTTCTACGACTCCCCATCTATATTTTCTTCCACGGACTGTTTTCCCACTTGGCGTCGTCACTACATCCTCACTTCCGACGACGGCAAACGGTACAGCCGGCTTTAGAGGATTAAGATATATCAACTTAATGGATTCATAACATGGATTATAAAATAGCAGGAAACATACGATGAGATCTTCAATTGCGTCACGGTCTTCAGCGTATGTGTTTGGATAAATTTTGATGTCGTTTCCTTCCAAATCCGCCAAAATCTATTATCTGGTGATCAGCGCATTTCGTTTCATTCGCTTTTAAACGAGGGGAAAGGAGCTCCCGTAAAGAAGATTAGTTTAAAGAGAACGCACCCCTTCTTTGAATGTTTCCACTTCTTCAGGTGTTAATGTGTCAGCTTTCGCAATGACTGGAATTACGTTCACTCTGTCGCACAGAGTCTTTAATGTTTTGATATCGAATTCCTTTAGTCTTTGATATAAACATTTTAGAGTCAGCTTGTGAAACGATGTAGAAAAACGGAATAGAGATTTAAAGGAGCAACATGAAGTTGGCGTACTTTGGTCGTAATGGTCGAAGGAAATAGATTAATGCATGAATCCTGGTATCAACAATGTCTTTTCTGAACTCGGGGTTGCATTCCTGCTTCAAATATTTGTCATACTGTTCATCTAAATATGTAATAATGGGTTCAAGACTGTGCGTAGAATATTTAAGTTAGCTTTCCAAATCAACAGGGGAAGCTCGGATTTCGGAGAAGACACGAGATAGTTCACATCAGAAAGAAAAAGCATACTCTTTATCCCTTTGCAATCCGTCACCGAATCCCGGCGTATCAACGACCGTTAATTTAACTCTAACGCCGTTTTCCTCCAAGGCAAAAGAATGAGCTTCGATTTCCATTGTCTTTGAATCTCTCAAACTCCGGCTCTTGTCGTGACTGATTAAGGGGGAATTGAAAAGTGTATTGAGGAAAGTACTTTTGCCAGTACCAGACTCCCCTAATAAAAATAAAGCACAATTTGAGGAATTGTATGGATTAGCAAATTGGCGTATGGTCGTTGTTGATGTTAATAGTTTGTTTTGTTATTTGGGAATGCAAGTGATTTTTAGTTACCTATGACCATAATATTCAAAGTGTACGGTTTTCGCTTGGACTATGATAGTAATATTATTTGTTATTTATATCCATGCGACGCTGCCCACTTCGGATAATGAAGGTTTACCTTTCGTAACAAGTACACATTTTGCAAAATATCTATTCCTAAGGGCCCATTCAGGCGCATCCTTCCAAACGTCTGAGTTATGTGAGGGGAAGCGGACCCGAATTTACCGCGGTGTTGCAGGGCATATTCCTAATACATACAATTACATTGCAAAGGGTATTTCCGGGGCGAGAATATACGAGTCAGCCAGAGGGAGGGAGGGGAGACAAGAGTCAGTAAGCTTTCAGAGGACGCACCAAGGGCATTGCGAATGGCGAGCGGGGGAGGGTAGCAAAGGGAAAAGCGATGTCGCAGGGCTGTAGAGGAGATGCAATACTACAAGAGCACGGTGGAGGGAATGTATTTCACAGCGAATTTGAATTTTGGATGCAAAAGTACGATTTCTGTGCATTACAATTTTGCGTTTCCCTTTTGTGTCCAGTTGCCTTCTCACGCGTCAGAAGACTCGGACGCTCGGCTCTCGGGAGTGGGACCCAGACCGGCAATAAACAGCTAATCCGGAAATTGGCATTATTTCGCTCAGTAATTCCGATTAATATGTAGCTACATTGAATCTGGGCTTTATTACTTCAACAGCTCCGTAAACTTGCGGTGTTTCTGATATTCAATGAACCGAACATTCCCCGGCAGCTGTCTCCGTCTCCGTTGATCCTGGAACCACGCCGCCACCGGATGCTTAACAACATCGGACCTCATCCCCTCTTTCGTCACATTATATTGCTCTACTATATCATTAACTGTATGAATATTCATCAACTCTTTGCTGGGTATAATCACTCCAGTGAGTGTCGCAACTTGAGACAACACCTAAGAACAGGGGACCATGTCAGTCACTCAATGTGCCGCCTTCTAACAAATGCATCTACCGTTACCTTAAATTTCAAAGAATCATCCGTTAGCGGTATTGAAGAATAAGGTTCTGGCGACGACGGCATCCCGTTGGATGATAGTATCTGCGGTAATACATCTTTTAACGCCTTATGCGCTATTTGAGGCCTAGTATAACCCCCATCGTCAGTTGATTTCGGTTAGCTCCAATATTACAAGTAGCAATCAAATAAAACCGAAGTCAAAATCCTTGACAAAGAATGGATAGAGAACATACTCGGTTGATTTTGATTTTTGTGGTTGCACATATTGCTTGGCTCTTGCTTCCAATTTCTTTCTACGTTCTACCGTTTTTGCTTCTGGACTCTTCTCCAACACAGTACCCTCCTTCGTCACCTCTTTTCCTAAAACCATATCCTTCATCCGCTTGAACCAATTGTTCTCTGACATTGAAGGGGCGGATGCATGATACCGCCTGAAAATCTCTTTCTGAACTGATATCATTGATTCATTTGACGAAAGGCTATGATGCCGCAGAATTGTACGGGAAGGTCGCATTAAATAAATACACTTTTGTCGAATCATTTTGTCTTTTGCCGTTTGTTCGTCGCAATTGCATTAGGAGTTTACTCCAAAGAAAATTTCGGATGTAGCGTAGCAACGGTCACGTGAAATAAAGAAATGTTCCGAGTTCTACATGGCTACAAGCATTTGAACGTAAATCCAATCATATATTCACAATGGCGCCGATTCCATCATCTCTCCCAAAAGCCGGCAAGAAAAGAACAAAGGTATGCTTGCCGACTTCTCGACTCCAATGAATTACGATTTCTGACAGTTTATGTCGCAATGATAGGTTTCGAAAGAAGATTGCAAAGAAATCGTTGCCAATATCCGATCCCTCGAACGAGCAGTTTTAAATAGCAAAGCTAATTTGAACAATATTGTGTCTATCTATAGTTACTCTGAGGTTTGTTCGGCGTATGGTGAATATTAGTTCCGGATGACATGAACCTAACGCTTGGTCGATATTCAGGACGAACATCCCCCTAAGGTGATCTACGGAGCGATACACTCTCTTCATCGAATATACTCTCAATTCTTTGAGAATGGGGACTTAAAAAGACCAAAAAATAGCTCCACGACACTTCCTGATGATTCAGACTTATCTCGATCTCAATCAAATGACTCGCAATCCGAAGATCCTAAATTGAAAGTAAATGCATGGTTACGATCAAACTATATTAAATACACCAACAGATTACTATCTCTATTATCCCATTCGGAACCGGGTCTTCAGGTTGCATCGTTGAATCTTTTGATGGATTTAACTCGACTTGAATCTATTCAATTAAATCAGCATGATGAGACCCAATCATTCAATAATGAGTTCTTCGTGAATGTGCTCAGATTCATCATTTTGAACGAAAATTTCAATGATGTTTTCGCTGAAGCGTTAATGGAGAAATATGTGAACGTATTTGATGATCTCCGGTTCTGGCTTTTAAAAGATTTAGGGTGAGGATTCTTCTTAATGCTCGACTGAACGATGTTGCTAATGGACGCAATTTTTCAATAGGAAAATTATTGACCAGGAAATGGCCGCAGGACCGGGTGACAATGGTTTCGAAAAAGAAGAGGCGGATAAGCGACCGTCAAAAGTGAGTTTGACTCTAACTAAAGTTTTAAGCAATACTTGCTTCGTCTTCTAACCGATTTGCAAACAAAGAAACTCAAAAAATCTGAATCGCGCCAAATCCGAAGTAAGCTAGACTTACTAGCAGAGAATGCATTTGTCGTTCTTGACAAACTCAGTCGATTTCCGTCCAAACCAGATGACATCAACACATTCCTCATACCCATTACTTCCATCAGCTCCTCCTCTAATACTATCGCTTCTTCCAAACCTGTTCACCAACTGACGAAGCACAAGCAAAGTTTCTCCAACTTCGTATTATCCTACCTTCGTCTCCCTACTCTCACTATCCCTATATACAAAAGAGTTTTGCTAATGATGCATAAAAAGATTCTACCGAATTTACCGGACCCTAAAGTTTTGATGAGTTTTCTGACAGAGAGCTATAATCTCGGGGGTAGTGTCAGTCTGTTGGCGCTGAATGGCGTGTTTACTTTAATTAAGGACTATAATTTGTAAGTGTCAGCTCCCTTCTCTGACTGAAAGCTTTCCTGACTCTATGGGTTATCCCGCTGACTCGGTTCAATTTATCTCACTTTTCAATAATAGAGATTATCCTGATTTTTACAAAAAGCTGTACGCCCTTTTTGATCGAAATCTAAATCACGTTAAATACAGATCAAAATTCTATACTCTAGTTGATCTGTTTCTACGTTCCCCGTATGTATTTTTAAATCATTATCTATTGTGTTACTTTTGCTGACTTTCATATTAAATCTTTCCTTTCTATCATTGTCTGAAACCTCCACAGAAAACTACCCTCCTATCTCGTGGCTGCGTTTATTAAGCGAATGGCCCGCCTAACGCTGACATCTCCTCCGGGTGGCATATTAATCATTATTCCGATGATTTATAATCTGTTAAAACGACACCCCAGTTGCATGGTACTAATACATAGAACCAGCGAGACCGATAATGGTAATTCAATACTATTATTTCTCTTTTATAAACCGTCCACCCGGACTGACCGTATTCATGCTCATCCTTGTGCACCAAATATTCAGACTCCACCACAGATCCTTACGATCCCGATACGTCGGATCCGTACGCTACTAACGCTCTTTCGTCATCATTATGGGAGCTACAAACCCTTAAGAGCCATTATTACCCAAATATATCAACCCTAATTGGCATATTTGAAGAGCGCTTAACCAAAATGGAGTTTAAAATGGAGGAATGGACAGGATTTGGGTACAGTAAGGTTAGTCATCCTAGCTTAATCAACTCCTTGGTCCTTTTGTCTGTAAAACTATTTGTGCTAACTGTGTTGTCATCTTACTTTACTCTTTATTACCGCTTGGCTGTTTTGCTATCGACCTAACTTCAGCTGGTGGAAACATCCTGTGCAACAACAATCAAGAAACCGCCCGCCCTGAATTTTGATATTTCGAAGCAACTTTTCACTGAGAAAGATTTATGCGCTGAATTGTTTGACGGGCTTTTATAATAATTTATGTAAAAGACTGTAATAAATCTGATCATAGAACTTATTGATTGAATCTTTTCCTAAGCATTTCAAATTTACGAGGTCTCACGATTGCAGCCGAGAAAACTATGTTGTGTTTGATACAATTCATACCACTCTTATCTTAGATCTAAAATGGCAAAAAGATCATGCAATGATTATTTAAAGCTCAGTCTGCACAGACTGGGACTCGAACCCAGGCGGGCGTGGCCCATCAGAACTTAAGTCTGACTCCTTAACCAACTCGGACATCTGTGCATTTGCTCCTGTTTCAGATAATTGTCATATTCATAATTGTATTTTTTGTCCTGGTCACTCCACAGAAAATTTTCAATTGATTTCATTCCGTACGGCGGTCCAAATGCTATATTAGAGGACGAGAGTACGGACCACAAAAAAGAACTTGATTCAAGTCTGGCATTGTTCCAGAGGAATTGGTTTTTTTTTAGCTGTCTCGCTACCGATGTTTCGACATGCTCTTATGGGAAGCTGAACATCGACAAAGCGAAAAATCAAACAAAGCAGCGAATAACTTATTACGAATCTGCGAAAGGAAAGCCACAGAAAAATATAAAGTAGCTTATAGTATGAATACGACTGCGCACACTTGCATGGATCGAGATTTATATCCAACATTGAAAGGGTCTGTAACAAGAAAAATCATTTGGTTTGAGACGTAGATCATGAAATCCCTAAAATTTAAATGTGGATTGATGGTTTGACCCGGGCTTATCTGAGCACAGATGTCCGAGTTGGTTAAGGAGTCAGACTTAAGTTCTGATGGGCCACGCCCGCCTGGGTTCGAGTCCCAGTCTGTGCAATACGCAACCTTACATTGAGTACTTATTTTGGTTCTGATTTCAAACGGAGACGCCAAAGCCAGGCAGAGCGTAGCTAAAGTTTAAATATCTGTTGTGGCGAGCCGATCGAAGAGAAATGGTGATGACCTGATCAGGGCGTGCTGGAACCAACTCTTCCTAAAGCTTTAGCAATTTGTCAACCCATTTGGACAAAAACATGCTTTTGGATACAATTCTTAGATATATTTTGTATAACCGTACATCTATCAACACATATCGCGATATTATACGATCTGTAACATAAATAACTTCATGCCTGCCAAAACTAATTATCATAGCATCTCGACAATGGGAATCCCAAGACCAATTGCTTGTAATTTTAAAGTTTATAGATTGAAAGAATTTTCCACTGGTGGCCACGAATCTCTGACTTTGGGATGAATTTCGGCCGGCACCCACTGTAAGAACTGTGGTAACAGAAATTTAGGACTTTTTGACCTATCAATTTGAACAGGTATTAGAAATTGGCTTTCTCCAGAATTTAATACATAGTAGAAGAAAGAACGAAAGAAAATAGTGACATACCAAACCTCAAGGAGCTTTTTCTTTGAATTTACATTTTCTTTAACCAATGTCTTCACCATCTCCGATACCTTTGATATATTAATAAACTTGGATTTCACCAATACGTTCGGTTTTGTGGTATACTCAAATCCGCATTTTTTACGCATCTGTCCCGATCTTCGATTTGATTCGCCGAATACTTTAAATGCGGGAATGATGTTACCCTCGAGCAACTCTTTTCCAAAATGTCTACATTCTTCAATTAGCGCTGCATCAGAGGATGGCAGAGTTTCCGATATCGGCAGTTCTGTCAATGGAAGTGCGAATTCCGGCGCGGAAGGATCCGGGGACAGTCGAATAGAGGGATGACAATAACAGGTGATGGTATCGAGACTGGGGTTGTACCTAATTGCAAAATACAAAATACGAGGCGGGTCAGGGAATTCTGCAAGTAATCGCGAAAAGTAGGACTGCAGTCGCAAGAGACAAACCTAGGTGCAGGACTTTCAACTGGTTTCCCAAAACTACACAGCCCTTTCGCCACCTTCGGAAGCCAACTAGCTTCTATGCTGCTGATCGTTTTCATCGAAACATTCTCCTTCTTTTGATCTTCATCATTTACCACGCCTAAGTTCTCTACTGAATTTCCGCCGCCCGCTGAGCTTTTGAATAGCTCCAAATAGACGACAGCTTCCAAATCTCGCACACCGTTCAGACAAGAGCTTTGATGAATGTATACAGCTTCTTCAGGGGCAGTCTTAAGAGTTTGAAATGGCAGTCTCCGGTTTTTACTAAACTGATTTTGAGAGATATGAAACGCCGAAACCATCGCAACCTGGTCAGCAAAGCCAGCAAGAATTATCTGTCGTAGAAGCTTTTTTTGCTTCGGATTTGGAGGTGCCATTTTCAAGTCAGCGTAATTCGGCGAAGAAGAAGACGGGAAAACATCTAATGAGATGGTTGTCAATTGTTTACGCAAGTTTCGGATTTCGAGCATGCTTTTGTAGCGAAGAAAATTCTGACGACAGAAAGATTCGGTGCCGCCGGAATATTCAAAAGCTCCAACGACAGTGAGGAGTTTAAGAACATCGGACGTAGGTGGGGAATCGGTAAATGACTAGACATTTAGCAATGACACGTTAAGAAAGCACTGTCGGGTAAATATTTCGGGGAGAAGTACGAACCTGCTGAACTTTATACCACTTTTCTCTTAATTTTCTATTCTGTTCCTTTTCACTTCGAATCTCTTCAGAATCCTCATCACCAGAGTCATCGCCATCTTCCTTGTCTCCCTTCTTTGTTAACAGAATATCCCGCAAAAACGGATCTCCAACTGACAATGCAGCAACGATGGCAATCATATATTGGAGAAGATCATACTGATGACCTAATATCAACCTGAAATGATCGGCAGAAACAGCGCGTATATTAGTAACAATGGAAACTTCATAATGAAACGAAAGAAAATTACATTTTTGAAAATCGAGGATGCACTGGAAATTGTGACATGGTTTTGCCAAGTTCCGTAATTCGTTGGTTATCTTTCGATAAGGCCCCAAGCCAAACAAGCATCTAGCGTTTACCAAAGAGTACCTCCATGTTAGAATACCGAATCCCTGTGGCAATATTTAAAAAAGAAGAGGCGAGCTCAAAACCTTTTCCGCGTTCTTTACATCCCCCAATTCTGGTTTCGTAATGAAAGGAAAATTCGACACCTTTTCTACACCCAAAGTCTTCAATATCAACACCACACCTTCAATCGGTACTTTCAGAATTTCTGGCTTCGAGAACTGCGGGAACATATTATCGAACACTGCAGACGAGTACAGACGGTAGCAATGTCCTGGACCGGTACGACCGGCTCGACCTGATCTCTGCGCTGCAGAAGATTGAGACGTCCACGTCACGACGTGAGATTGAATCGATGTGAGCGGATCGTATTGACGCTAGTGAGATAATGTAATGGAGAGATACAAGTCAACGATTGAACTTAGCAAATCATGAAACGAATGAATCCGGATAGTGATACCTCTTTGGCTTTACCGCAATCAACGACATACTTCACGCCTGGGATGGTCAAACTGGTTTCTGCAACATTTGTAGCAATCACACACAACCTTGTACCTTCAGGAGGATTTTGGAAGACTTTGAGTTGCTCGTGAGTCGGTAGCAAAGAGTATAATGGTAGAACATGTAATGGGGCAACTGTTAAATCGGGTGAATCCTCTTCGTCGTCAGAGTCGGATGAGAATAACAAGTCATCGGAAAATTGCGAGCGTACGGATTCACTGTCGGAATCCGCTTCAGAATCGGAATCGGAATCAGAATCAAGATCGTAAATTGAGTCATCGTCGTCAATCGGATCAACGAAATCCAAGCTGTCGATTTCGGGGTTAGATTGGTCATTTGTCACGTCTTCACTGTCAAGATCAATTTGGTGACTGTTGGCGGATAATGCCTTAAATCTGCCCTCAAAATTGGGTTTTTTCTCAGATTGTGGCCGGATTGGATATTTCTTCCGAAGCTTTTTCACTAGACTCTGAATTTCATTTTGACCGGTAAGGAAAACCAAAATTCCGCCTTTCGGTAGTCGTGAATGAATTTTGCAAATTTTGTTGTAAGCTTCGGTAACATGATCGATATGAGGTGTTCGACGATTGAAATGTATGTTGACCTGTCCCAGCCATCTTTATTAAGAAAATTTTCACGAACGAAATGGAATAATGGGAGGTAACCTACCGGATATTGTCTGGCCTCCACATTAATAATGGGTGGAGGGTCATCAAAGAGATTACGATTCTCCGTGAAGTCTTGAACTCGCAAAGTAGCAGACATAATTACAAGTTTTAAAGGGCGCACTCTTCCTTCTTTCGGTTCCTTATGATCTTTGCCACTATACTTTGCAACCCATTCTTCCGCCATTTTAGCTCGTAATCTGACAATCCGGCTTAACAACCCTATCAGAACATCGGTATTTAAATTCCTCTCGTGAGCTTCGTCTAGTATGATAATTGAATATTTCGTCAGCAGAAAATCGCTCAATATCTCTTTTAATAAGATACCGTCAGTCATGAATTTGATGACGGTATTGGACGAAACTGTCGTATCGTAACGAATCTGATAAGACACTACTGATCCGTTGGTATTGAGTTCTTGTGCGACTCTCTGAGAGGTAGAAACGGCAGCAACACGTCGGGGTTGGGTGATTCCGATAATACCAGGGTTATCTATTTTGAAAACACAGATTTAGCACCTTTACCATGTTTTAGCATGTATACTGTTTGAGAACACGTACCGCTATCAGGATGACCATAACCCGCTTCATACAAAAACTGGGGAATCTGGGTAGTTTTACCGGAACCAGTCTCACCACAAATGATAGTGACCGCATGATTGTTAATAGTTTCCATGATTTGCTAATTATAGGGGGAAGATGAGAAATGATATTCTAAACGGCGACAATTATTGGAGAGTAAGGCATGACGAACCTGTTCCTCCCCGTATATTGGTAATGCTTCTCTCTGAGCTTGTATCTCTGGGTCGCGCTGAACCACAACATAAAATGCCTTCTTTGATGACTTTGGTCCACCATGTGCAATACAATCGTTTTGAGATGCAGAATCTTTCTTAACGCTCGACGAAACAGTAGCGAGTTTTAAAGTGGACTGTATTTGCGCGATCTGTTCTAAATTAGAACCTCCAAGCGGGCTGTCGTCTGCTTTCGAGTGTGTGACATCACGCTCAATCTCGAATGCTGATTCTTTTTCGGAACCACTATCACTGTCACTATCACTACTATTCACGACAGTTTGAACAGTTGATACGGTGGATTTTTTCTTTTTGTTTTTCTTTGACTTCTTCTTTGCAGACAGCTCTGACCCTTTTAAGCTTTCGTCATCGGCCGCCTTCCTTTTTAGCGCTGATCCATATACCGGAACAGGTTGAATATTATCAGTGATTTCTGTTTTAGTATGATTGAATGTCACTACTTGCGGCGTAAACGATTTTAATGCGCTTCCTGCTATTGGTGAGGACAGATCAAGCGGTTTTGATTCGGTTTTCATAGGGTCACTGTCAGATTTAATTTCCTCTATAGGTTTTTCTAGTGGTATAGAGGGAACCATAACAGTTGATGTTAATCGAACAGACGGATCGGAGCGTTGAAACCCGAGTCGTTCTTCGTGTAATGCTCGGCGAAGCTTATCTTTTGCTGTATCATGCTGATGAAATGACAAAAATTCATAATGAAGGTTGAGTTATGGTGGACTTAATGCAAATACCGATGGAAAACATACCTTTTGACCAATTCTAGCTGAAGATTTCAGTAATTCTGATTCGAATGAAGAGTGAGAGAGTTTTTGAAATAAGTCGACTCGTTCTTCCTTTTTAAGCTTCTTGGCCTGTAATATCATTATTACATTAATGAAAGTCACATTACGTATTTAGAACTGTACAAAATCTCAACAAACGATGTAGGCCTCCAGACGTTTTCTCTTTTTGGCTGTCATCTTGGGACCCGCAGGATCTGTGGAGGCATCGGAGTTATCGTTCGCCGCGTCTGCGGGGATTGGTCTAGGGTTTAAATGCGACGAAGCGCGGGCTTTTGCATTGTACCTCGGATGTCGCTTACCCATGCTGTGGTTCCGAAATAGGTTCTTTGGGGTATTGACAAGATAGAAAGAAGTATAGACCTCAGAATGGGTCCGCATCGTAAGGACCGACCCGGACAGGTGTTTATCTCCACGTGACTTTGTTGCCATGGAGATGGTGGGCGCGTCTTACACGTGGGAATCCATTTTAAGCAACCAAAACTTTCTCATCCTCTCTCCCCAAACTTCTGTCGTATCTTTATTTGATCTCTTCTCTCCGATTCATATCCAGAGCACATTTGTACCAAAGATGTCTGCCTATTTATCGTCGGCAATTGCCTCGCATTCCCGCTGGTTTGTATTCGTTGCTTTCTCCCGATTCGTTTCTTTCGTTCGTTGTTGTTTTGCGTTGTGTTCCCACCGTGCCCCCAAACAACTCCGTTCTAACTTTGATTCGTATGCATACGTAGGTCAAACTTCTTCATTCTGATTTCCATCTACGGTGCATCGCATCTGGCTGTGAATTATCACAATTTATCGTACATTACCCACCACTCTTCTCTGAAAAACATTAACGCCGCTCGTGCATCCACTCATCCCACTGAATTACCTCTCACCTGGGTGCCACCCACTAGAACTTACAATCTCACACCATCCTCTCTCTATGAATCACTCTCTCAGCTTGGTCCTGAAGGAATGATTCATTATTTTTACTATGAAGTCTTTGATCTAGTCTTCTTCGCCCCACTCTTGACTGCATTGACATCCATCATGTTGACTGCATTCTATGAAATCCCTTCTACACCATCTCGCTTCAAATTCATCCCCCACAGCTTCAACATTCTCCCCATCGTCATCTACTTCGTCGATTTCATTCAACATGCTGCATTAATCCCTATGTTGTACAGTTCTTCTCTCGATAAGAAAGCTCTCGCTCAAAATGCTGATATCGTTGTCAAAAGTGGTTTGGTCAAGTTTAATCTGTTAGCAGTCTTATTAGGACTATTGGCTTTCGGTGTCTTCAAATGGATAAAGAGCATTGGTAGAGATGGCAGACAAAAAGTCGTCAAGGTGAACAGAAAGCAAGCTGCTCCTGTCGTCAACAAAGAAGAGTAGATCTGATACGGATGTGTGCTGGGATGTGTTTCATGAGATGTCGAGTGTCGAAGATAAAAGTCAGTAGGGCCAGTGCATACATGCACTTGTACAGTGATTTTGATGAATGCGAAAAAAGTGTAGTGTAATGGAAAGGGCATTATTGTACTTTTAACTCTTACCATACAGAAACCGCTAATCATCGTGCTTTCCATCCCCATATTATTGTCAAAGAAAAGTCACAGGTTAAATTTAGTGTGACTATACTTCTATATTTGTTGTTTTGTTTTTTTTCTTTGTTGTTGCGTATGTTGTTTTGTGTTTCATTGTAATAGAAAATAAAATAGAACCGTTTTGAGTTGGTTTTTGCGGTCGTAACGTGAACAATCTGTTCATTTATCACTCGCACCGAAGCACTGTCGTCAATGCGTCCTCTCGCTCGGCAATAGTTAAGTATATGACACACCTTTTATAATGTCCCTAATTCTCGGTGGCATCCGACAAATACTATTTTGGCATTCCGGCAGACTTGAAATTCATTCGCGTCCACTCATGCTGGTCATATTTTCATTGTTCTGTGTTCTCTCGATTGATGCATTTTCGAATGCAGAAGTCCAAGAAACTCGAAATTCTCAATTTTCAAGTCAATCCCAAGATGGAATATACAGTTACCATTTCGGGTACGTCAAACAGGAATGAAACTTTGGCGCCATTTTGCTTGGGGTGTCCCAACTCATTTTCGCGGCACAGCCAACTCATAAATATCTTATATTCGTTTGTATTTGCTTTAACCAATCCATCAATTACTATGTAATACATGTATCCACTTAAACTAGACCCGCCGGTTTACCACAATCTTACCTCCATGGACACCCATCTGGCACATCTAAATCATTTAGAATAGGTGACTTTGAGTGGGGTTATATCTATGTGCTTGATGTTCCTGGGATAAAGAAGGACGAGATTGAAGTATCGGTAGATATTGATCAAGGGGTCTTGAGTGTTTGGGTAGGTCTACTTTGCCTGCTGCAGATAGATAAGAATTCATTAAGATACTCGGACTGATGGTTTCATTCTCATTTGTATTCAACAGGCAAACAAAACATGCGGAGCTCAAGATGGATCTCACTGTATCCCGAGATCGTTTTCCATTGCGGCACCATTGTTTCATAACGTTGATATTTCTACACGCCAAATTTCAGTCACCGAAGAGCAAGATCACAAACAAGTCAAAACCCAGAAAGCTAAAAAAATACACGCATTCGTAGGAGATGGAGTGTTGACTGTTGTGTTTCCTAAACGTGAGAAAATTAGGAAACCCGTAGTGTTGATTGAAGTTAAAGACGTTGGAGGAGAGCTGTTTCCAAGAAGGGAAGAGATGGAAGATGCGGTATTGAAAGAAGAAGAAAAATGGCGGCAAGAGCAGGGAACGGAAAAGAGGAAAGAAGAAGAGTGGAAGATTAAAGACTATGTGCGTGAGGTGGAGAAATTAGTGTATGGATGGAGAGGAACTCAAGGAGAGCGGCCAGCGTCATGATTTGAATTCCAGACACTGGCAACTGTATCAAAGCGATCGCACATGAATTTCAAGAGCGTAGCAGGCTGCAGCTTGCTGTTTGAGTGACGGCTCTGTATTAAATTCAGTCTAATTTTGCAGTTTATATTATATCTGGTATTGAATATGTATAGTGTCGAAGTGTGATCTGTGAATCTGTGATGCCATGAATTGTTCAAATGAAATTGTCTGAGCGCGCGAGGGAATGCCGGTTGTCGCTGCTTCTACGAGATCGGAGAGTATCTAATGGATATGGTGATGATGATGAATGAGTAAACTGGACATATAGATTTGCATGCACTGATGACGATGGGGATGATGACAATGGCGATGGCAAATGAATACAATCACAATTCCCCATTCGATTCATATCATTTGTAGTGACACCGATGGATACTTCCATTCTGATCCGACCGCAGATGGATGCAATCATTCCCCGTCTAGGAACGAGGCCGTGTCTATATCTCTGGGAAATCTATCTAGCAAGTAACAAACACATCCCTGTCATGATATAGATTGATTTCCGCTCTCCACAAACTAACAAGAGATGCAGCCCCACTCCCCGCCGTCAGCGTCCGACTCGAGGACATCGTCGATATCGCAGCAACAGCAGCAGCAACAGCCATCGACAATACCCCATTCCACATCCAGTCCTTCATCCTCTAATCCTTTCAAACATTCAAAAAATCCTTCGGATTCAAGCATACAACAGACTCAAACTGCTCCTCAAACTTCGAATTCGTCCCCTTATTCTCTTCCGGAGAACGCTACTATCACTCTTCCGAACCTCCAAAAGACGAACCCACCCCCTAATCTTTATCCGACTTCCAGAGAGGGGCATCGTTACACTCACACTAGGCAATCACAGTCATTCTCTGCTTATAGACCAACGCAAAAGCAATATCAATTTGTTTCGCCTCATCGACAAAGCTTCGTTGGCGAACCCACGAATACCAATCCCTTCATTGGAATGAGTCAAGAAAGTCGCCGTGCGAACGATGTAGGAAATTTTGCTGCCACGAATATGCATTCAAACTCATTAAGGGGAATAAAAAAATCAACATCTTCAGCTCCCAATTTTGAGTTCCCCCCGTCCACGCATTTTCCGTCCTCATCGCAAAATGAAAATCAAAACCCGTTGACAAATGCGCTAATTAAATTAACTGACACGGTTCCAAATGCCATTTCACAACCTCAAAGTGAAACCTCGACTTCGACATCCACATCCCTTCCCTTACAAACGTCGTCGTTGTCGGGGACTGCTTTACAAAACCAAATGGATCCGGTCTTTGGTCCCCACAATGTGGCCAGCTCACCGGCACTCAGATCAGATCCCCACCTGCGACAAGGATCAATCACCAAAAATGAGTTCAACCCTACATTTACGAGTTCACCTTTGCAATCGAGGAATCATTCACCATCACATTCCATTTCACAATCGGTATCGTCGCAGATGCAACATCAGCGAAATATGTCTGTTGCTTCGCAAACCAATGCGGGCCGCAATTTGTCCCAGTCCCAAAGTCACCATCAGAGGAATACTTCTGCAACACCTTCTCATCATCAACAGCATCAACGGAATACTTCTAGTACATATTCTGAGAGTCGCCATCATAGGAACCAGTCCGTTCCCGGCCAAGCTCCCAATCAATCATCATCTTTGTCACCATCCCAGGCCACGGTCGCTAGCAAGCCATCTCAAGTTCACCCGGTGTCGTCGTCCGAATATGATGCCTTACAAAGGCCGGCATTAAGCATCAGCACAGCTCCCCAACTATATACAATTCAGGGTAAAAAGAGTCTAGGGTCACGCATCAGGGAAAACTGGGGAACTTTCAAAATTCTAGTGAATTATTTAAAAGCTGATAATAAAAGAAATTACCGGTCGTTTGCAATTGGTTTAGTTACGGTCTTCTTGGTGGTCACATTTTTAACGTATGTCGAACTGCAATTGTTACGGTGTTACTCGACTGTTGACATCTTTCTTGCACTATTCAGGTTGGTTCGAAATGCATTGGTTCGATCTTCAATTGTCTTTGTCAAATTGTCGGAAGATCTTGTCGGTCAGATTGATTTGGTGCGTCACAACTTGCGTACTTCAGGACTGAACATATTGTTACTTACTGACTATGATTTAGCTCATGACTCCACCTCTGTCGACGGGACAAAGTTCATTTATCAACTATACTTATGTCAATAGAAGCTTAACGGGGACGGCCGGCGTCGCTGGCTCCAGTCCTAGGTGGTTGGTCCCTGCACAAGTATCAAAAAAAGAAGATGGCCAAAATCAATCAAGTGTGCAATCTTTCAACAGTGCCGCCTTCTTGTTAGTGGCAGACTCTTATCAAGAAAAGGTTTGGTCGAAATCTGTTATGGATTTTTACGTTGGCGACACTATTGACATTAATGTACTTTCATAGGACGCTGGAATTGGGACCGCTTGGCCCTTCCGTCCTCTTGGGGAAAACGAAGTTCACGTTACATCCTCACTTCTTCGAGCACTCAAATGTCGCCCTAACTCTGGCGATAAGATTATTGTCACGTTTAGTGTGGAAGATTTCAATCGTAACTTTGCAGGACAAAATGCTGGGTCCACAACCAATTCCACTGTTAACGGCACAAGTGCCGCTTTGGAAAATGGGGGAAATCCTTTAAATGTGACTATACCAAAAGCTCAAGCTGAAATTATGATTATTGCCGCTGGGTTGAATAGGAGTTTGGTGCTACAAAACGCTACAGATGGTATTATCTTCTGTTGTTCTTGTCTATGATCGCACAATTGTTGAGGGTGATGTAACTCACTCTTTTGTGACATTTGCAGATGGCCAAGGCAACTATGTTTTCAATGTGACCGCTCTCGCAGAACAGAATACGGAAAACTCTTTGCTATCGTTCCAACAAGAATTTACTGGTTGGTGTCTTTTATGTTCACATTCTCAATTGACGCTATGTAGTAAAATTTGCTGATAAATCCCTTCTCTATTCACTCTTCGGCAAATGTATTTTTGCATCTCATTGCTACCCTGATATGTGACGACAGTGATTGATGCCATCGACAAAACTTATGGAAAATATCCCTCGAATTTGGGCAACGTCATAGTCATGGAATTAAAACCTACACAACTGTTAGTTACGAGAACTCTAAAACAGTATACCCATAACCCGTTTTTCCCAGCCGTTGCGCGACAACTTGGCTTGCCTACAGACCCTAGAGAGTTAGAGAATTTCACAATGAATGTATGGGCTTTCATTGGTCATTAAGATTGATTCAGTGTGAATTTGAGCTTAATTATCTGCCAATGTTTGTAGGATTACGCAATGTCAGTGGTTATCCAGAAAACCGATCGCATATCGACATACACGAAGGCGGACGATGCTCGAAAATCGGACATGATTAAATTTTCCAATCAAGTAGTTAGTAAAATAGGGATAGATTATCCGGCCGATTACATAGACGTTTTGTCGCAAGCATTGAATATTTCATTGTTTATCCGAATTTTCATGGACGAGGTTTGTTTGAGACATTTTTTCAGTCATAAAAAGCAAAATCCGAGTTCGCTAACGTAGAGGCTTATTTGATAGATTTTCTTTACAGTTATTGCAGTATTGGCGTTACTGGCGATCTTGCTGATTTATTCTCTGCTCATCGCAGATGTGGAGGAGAAAACATTCGAGTACGGAATGCTACGATCATTAGGATTGAAACAAGGAAATCTTGTTACGCTGTTAATTTTACAGGTTTGTTCTGGGTTCTGTTTCTGCTTTGATTCGCGGAATTGTACACTCATTTTTAACCACCGAAATTTAATCTTATAGTCACTTTACTTTTCTATCCCCGCGATTCTCCTCGGTCTCCTCTTTTGCTTCATCTTGTATATCCCAATAGAATACGTTCTCTCCAGCTTCGCCAATATCCCCATGTCACTCAAACTTGATCCATCGGCATGGACTTTAGGAGTAATCATTGGTCTCGTACTCCCAATCGTCGGCATGGTGATTCCGATTCGCAGAGCGCTCACAAAAACTTTGAGAGATGCGTTAGATGTATATCATAACGTTGTCTTTGATACTATCGTTCATATTCAGCGATTGGAAGATATCGGTCTGAGTCTGAACGAAACATTGTTGAGCGTGTTGTTAGTTGCGATTGGCTTCCTGGTGTACTATATGGTCCCTTTGTCGTTTATTTTCAACAATTTGGGATTGTTTTTTAGAATCTTGACGATTATTCTACTTGGTGCGTGTCTTTGCTCACCTGATTATTAAAAGGACTCTCACTGATAGTCGGCTTTTTGTTTGTAGGTATGGTCCTGGGACAAACATTACTCGGCCAAGTGTTGCAACACGGTTTAGAACTCATAGCTTTGAGATTGTGCGTTTGGGGTACAGATAGGAAACTGCGAGATGTGGTGGCGAAAAATCTATCGAGTCATCTGAAACGTAACCGCAAAACCGCCCTCATGTTTACGCTTTGTCTCGCATATATCATTTTCGCGGCTACAATGTTCCGACTTCAATCCGATTCGTTATCTCAAAACATTGAATGGACTTACGGCGCTGATATTTCGGTTGAAGGTCGTGGTTTTCAGTATCCGTTACCTGAAGATAAACTCGTTAACTTTCTTGAAAGAGTTAAAATGAAAGAAAACCAGACATCATTTGACCACATCGTCCAAGATTACACGTTCACAACTTACGCTCTAAATTCCTATTACCCTGTTACGAATATGTATTTGTCAGGATTAGCTTCAATTTCACGACCTAGTGTTCGTCTCTTTGGCGTTCAACAAAATTTCCTCGACGTGACGCTGAACAAGTATTATATGCCTTCCGAAATCGACTATTCTCTTGGTATCAACCATACTACGAATCTGGGTCAACCAGATGTAGTAAAACGATTAAACGAGTCTATTGATCCGCGCACTGGATTATCGAATTTTCAAGTACCACAACCCATAATCGTGCCTTCGGATCCATCTCGAAATTTAACATCCTTTTACAATTCATCTATTCCAATTCTGGTATCGGAATCGTTGCGTTCGAATGCCTATATCGATGTTTTCTCCAAGTGCCTGTTACAAATCGATTACAGACCCACTAATTCCGTTTGGACCAGCAACAAAATATTTCTTACGCGACCTGTCGCATTTTTACAAAAGCTCCCGTCATTTCCTACTATCATGAGACTCCAGTCATCGAATACACCGGTCATTGTTTCTGAGAATCAATATCAATATTTATTAAATCAGGTGGATACTCTCGCTAAAACCAATGTCACAACGTTTACCGGCGTAAATGTACCAAAAGGATGGTTGTTGATTAAATTGAAACAAGGCGTCGGAACTTTACAGGTCGAGGCTTTGATTAATGAGTTGAACACGGTTATAACTGATTCAAACGTCAAAGTCAAGAATCTGAAAGAGCAGCTTACTAGTACAGAGAGTGCCGCTCAGTTCATCACATTATTATTCAACATTGGTATTTGAATTGAGTTATTTTGTGTCTTTTGGTCTATTGTTAATTTCACTTGGATTTACCTAATCACCCTTGCTTTTTATTCCTGCGATGTAGTTGCTGTTGTCGGCATCATTCTCAGTTTCTTTGTGTTGTGGTTATCTTTCACAGCCAACATTCGTGAGAATTCATGGGAATTCGGTGTCTTGAGAGCCATTGGTTTGAACGTACGGTTTCTTTTCTTGTTGTTTCTTAGTCAATCCTTTGGATGAGTTTGAGCTGACTTCTGTACAATGTGACGTCACTTTTATAGGCAGGGGCAGTCGTAAGAATATACATCTACGAAGCTTTATGTATTATCCTTGCCACCATCGTTATTGGTACCGCTATTGGTATGTTGCTTCTCCATTCTTCTTCCAGTGGAATGTGTCATTTATATTCTTCCATTGTTTAAACAGGTATTATCACTGCCATTACATTATCGTTACAATTCAATCTCTTCACCGAAATGCCTTTTTCGTTCTCATTCCCAACTTACTTGTTTATATTTGTCGTGGGGATGTCTTTATTGGTCTCGGTATTGGGATCGTATTTCCCTGCTAGGGAATTTAGAAAGAAACAAATCGCTATTGCTTTGAAGGGTCAGTAAAATGATCTGATTTCAGAATTGAGTAATTTAAGCTGGTAAGCGTGGATGAGCACAGGAAGGATTGATCATTTTAATGTGAAACGATGGGTTGAAAAGAAACAAGAATGTAAAAAAAATAATTCAAAGTTTATTATTTTGTACATATGGACACTTTTGATTTTTTATCGTTGCGAAATGCTCAACTGAATTTTTGTATAATAACATTCGTACCTTTCTCTTTGTCAGTATTTCGGTGAACATCGTCTTAATCTTTGTCCAAGATCTTTAATTATGAATACTAAACGAGTTCCTTAATTGACCACATGACATGAGCCAGTCATCATAATTTCTTTTGCGAACGTTCTCTCCCATTAAAATGGCAAGCGAGTAAGAAAATCAGTGAAACAAAGATGTATTTAATAGTACAGTTCTAATATCTCCCCAAAAAGTAAATTAACAATATATGCACACCAAAAGATATGAAAAGCATTTCTTCCATGCAACCATTTCTAGTATCCTCCAGTACAATAATAACCTACGAAGGCAAACAATGATATATTTAAGTTCTGAAATTAAATGTAGTTACTTAACGTTGCCAGAAGTCAGGTTTCATTTAACTTAAATCTACGAATAATTCGGCAGGCTGGAGACGAAGAAAAAAGGGGAGATAAAATACAAAAGACATAAAATCAAAAATAAGATAATCATTTTTATATGGTAGAATTCTAAATTTCTAACTCTACATTAATAAACATTTTTAGAATTTCCGAAAAGTATTGTCGTACTGTATCATTGATAATCGCATAAATCTTTAAGTCGTTGATCTAATGTAATCTATTATTCGTTGCACACTTCCAATTATAGTTAAAGTAGTTTTGTCGATTTGTTTTCGTTTTGCGTAGTGAGTTGGTTAAGTTCCGATTGTTGAAACGTAAATAGATTGTGTTTTAGAATCCAAATTCGAAAGTATCTATTCCCCATGTTGGATCATCGTATTTCCATTTCGTCAATTCGGTTCTAACATCTTTAGCTTGATGTAATTCTCGTAAAAATTCGAGCACGCGAGGTAACTGTGTATCAGACATGTCATAGTAGAATGACTTGATGTGTAAACCATTCGCAGGTTGTAAACTGAAACATGTGGCTGTGTTGTCAATTAATAGGATGGAGTCGAGATCAAAAGTAATTTTTGTAAGATCTTTGACGTAGATGCCTTTCTTCTCGTCGCAGAACTAATGGCAGTTGTAATATAAGATAGAGTATAATCAGGATAATTGAACGAGAGTTCACTTGTTCAGAAATGAAAGGACTTACATCGCGATAATATCTGGCAACAAATATATCATTATGGACGTCCAGTCTGTCGAGAACCTGAGAAGCGTATTCTCGAATTCCCGCCGTAAATGCGACAACATTATACTACAATCGAACAATTGCAAAAATCAAACGAATTAGTGAACCCATTTAAAAAGCCACAAAGCATTACTAATTATTACCATTTTTTTAACTGCTTGCAAGAAAAAGTCGACGTATGGTCGCTTGTAGACGTAAAACGCTTCACAAGATTCGTTGCCGAATTTCACCATGATCATAAAATCGCATTTCAGTTTTGGAATCATTTTAGAGTGAGCATGTATCAATGTCTCATCGACATCTTTAATATTTAACGTCAGTGCTTGGACTTTGAAGAGATTCTATAAACGGAAAATTGCATACCTAAAACGAGAATAGGTTTGGTAGAATCAAAGCTTGGATGACGAATCGCGCAATCCCTGATTCTACGCGCAACAGGCTCAGGTTTGACCGGTGATTGAGGAGGGGTTGGAATCGGTGATTTCGAGTCTGAGAACTGAAGAGGGTTGGAACCAAAGAATCGAATAGCAGCAGAGTAGTGTTCTGCTTGCTGAGCGAATGATGAGAATGGGCCTTCAATCTGATGAGAGGGTTGTTCCATAGGCATGTCAAGGACGACATAAGGTAATCCACTTGTCCTATCATCGGCTTTTTGTTCGCCAGGCTGTTTTTCTAGGTCTAACAGACGGAAGACGAAATACAGTTAGCATGGAGTAAATAATAGATGATAAAAAATTATTGCTAAATACCTGATTGTTTTGCTGCATCTGATGCAACAGGGGATTCGTTGTCAGTTCCTTCGACTGCATCGGGGATGATTTTGTTGGCTGCTTGATCTTCATTCAAGGTGGTGTCACTGTCGGACACTTTACATTCCGCAAGAGGAAGTTCTGCTTTTATCTCCGTAGACGACTCTTGCTTCTTGGACTTCTTGCTACTCCTCGACGAACGCTTCAATTTTTCTGCGTCATCAATTAATTGTGTGCTTGTATTGACGCTATCTAACTCAAATTTGCTCGACTTCTTTTTTGTAATTTTCTTCTTTTGCTTCTTTTTCATGTTGCCTTTCTTTGGAAGTTTTCCAGTGTTGAGGATTGCGTTAGAGCCTTCACTTTCGCTCCCACTATCGCCACTGCCTTCTTTTTCAGCTGCGTCGTCTTTTTCATCGACTTCGAGCTGTTGCACCGATTTGTCGCTGTCAATACATCTACGCTTGTACATGCTCACAGCAGCGTACCCCAAAATTAATATACTCATTGCAGCGAATATAGTAACCCCAACAATTGCTAGCGGTGAAGAAAAGGAGAATTCAGAAACAGTAGGCGAACCGTTATTGATATTTTGTCTTGGAGAGGAGGACGTTTCGTCTGGCAGAGAAGTTTGGCTTTGTTTTGAAGTGGTGTACTGAGGGGGGTAAGTTTGATTAGGAGTGTCTGGTTGATTAATCGGAGACGATGGATTGATTTCGAGGGTTTGCGAGACGGATGGTGTGTTAGAATTTATTGCTTCGATAGTGAAAGTTGATGACGGTGTGAGATCTTCAACTAAAAGCATTGCTGCTGTCGTCGGCAAGTCGTAAATCGCGGTGGGAGAAAGAGATTCTACAAGCAACACAAATTTAAAATGAGGCAATGAAGAAGAGTCAATAAAGTTTGCAAAATTATTCAAATATTAGCATGGTATTTTAGAAGTTTAAATTATTCCCCGACGATATTCTCTTAATCCCATCAGTTGTGTGGTAAGAGGTTGCATCCAGCTTCGGAAATGCGAAACAAAACGAGCTACTTTTACATACCTTCACGTTTCGAACCGATTATACTATCTTCTGCGGTTGACTGTATTTTTAAAACAGCCGTAGTGTCTTGTTTTCTCGGGATCTTTTTGATGACAGAAACTGCTTGTCTATGTCTATCAAGGTAGTCGTTCCAGTGACTAGATTTAGATTTATGTTCAGGGATGATTTGTACTTTTTCTTGATTGTTCAATACTTGAGAATTGTCTTGCTGATGTAAAATATAAGGCAATTTCATTTGAGAATGAAGAAGAAGGAAAGGGGGGCGTGCCTCGAGCAGGAAATAACGAGAATTTTGGTGCGAAACAACGCACAAGTTTAAGGATAGTTGACAACCGGATAAAAGACAATAACAGTATGTGACAGATATTTGAATTTAAGATAGCTATTCAGAGTTAGGCAAAATGCTATGTAGAGTAAGAAACCCAAATAACTTACAAATTGTCGAAGGACTACGAACAACGAAAGGAAAACCTGATAACGATATCGACTACTCGAACACAACCCTCAAATGACTGGACTGGACGAAATCACTCAAAATCCGGTATGAATATTCTACACACCTGAGTGGTCTATCTACGGAGGGTACGATATTGATAGAGGTGGAAATTGGAGAAAGGAATGAAGAAAAACGGAAGCCCAGTCGGACTGTCAAGGAGAACAACGCGACGCGTAACAAAAAAGTCGCGTCTCGGTATATGCTGTCTGGATTCATGGAAGATATCGGCCGACGATGCACAAACCAGATGAATATGTTCCTTTAATACTTATCAACAACCCAACATTCATCATCTATGTACAAATATAATGTATAATAGCTTTATTGTTTTCTCTTTTCTCAGCGAGCTGCCTCCTCGGAGACTTCATGAAGGGGTCGGTCCACAGTGAAAGTGAAACAAAGATTAATTGATTGGCATTGATAAAACTTTATCCATAACTTCTTTCATTGCAGCAGAAGCTTGCTCATTTGTTGTTCTAACTGTCACTCGATATTGCTGTTGGCGATTACGGATATACATAGACAATGGATCGGTCAGTCTTTCTATTCCTTACCCGGCAAAGATCGAAAGTAAATTGAAACAAACCCCGTTTTCTACCGATGTCTCGATTCTCATCAGACACCCAATTTTACCGGCTCCACTTGTGTGCAACACTGCGGCACAAACATAATTGGTCTGTATAGGATCGATTCCCTCTAGAATACTCCATTTCATTCCTGTCAACGCACTTTTTATGAAAGCATGATTCACAACGCCATTGTTGAATTTTCCAATCGACATAGCTTCTTTAGGTCCCGGTCCAAGTAATTGCCATCTGTTGAAAAAGTCGGCCGCAGACATTGGGGGAACAGGTTCCAGGAACTTAGAAATCAAAAGAGGAAGTTTGATAGTCGTGGAAAACTTTTGATTGCTAGCTTGAATTGTAAATGATATCGTGACAAGTGGCGGAGTAGTAATGATTTTAAGGCATTCGAGGTTGATAACGTGCTGGACTTGGTTCATTGGGGCAATGGCAGAACCAAAAGTGGAACCGACAGTTGAGTTTACTTCGGAACTCGGGTGTACGTAGATGGTAAAATCAGACAATTGCGAGTTGGTTTTGTTACCGAGATATAAGGCGATGCCACCGTAATGTGTCTGAAATTGTGATTTGATACCGACTTGAAGGGTTGCGTCTTCATAGATGACGCCGTCTACAGCGTAATAAAACCTCATAAATAGTTTTTCGGTGATAGGGGAGACGGCGGTTTGACCAGGTGACAGGCTAGGTAGCACCGAAGATGTTGAATCGGATCCAAAATCTAATCCCAATAAGTCGATATCCTTGCCATTTCCACCAGTGGGTCCAGATCTGGCGGCTGGCGGCATATTTCCACCAAGGTCCAATAGATTATCTGCATTGGCACTTCCAGCCCCTGCGTTCACAGGTGTGGACGAAGTAGCTGTCGGAGTTGGTCGGGTCGGTCGGACCGCAGATTGAACTTTTCCGTTTGCATCGCCTTGCTTCTTTGCGAGTCTAGCAAGCAATGCAGATTCTCGCAATGGAGCAGGAGGAATAGCGTCAAACAATTCCGCCATGACATCTTCATTCGGATTCATCGCAATAGTCAAATACTCACACGCTCTTTGTTGAAGTTCCACATCCAGCACATGTTTATGAGCGTTAAATATCTGCATGATTTCTCCTTTAATTTCCGGAAACAAATTCACAAATTTGGCGTACGTCGTCAACAGTTGTGCCTTTGTGGGTTGTGAGACAATGTTAAATTTGGCATGCAGCGGTCTGAATAAATCTATCGGATTCCTGTTAAGTTCGTGACCACATTCTCCGAGGATATATGCAGCCACTTTTAAGGTCATTTCGTGACATGCCGGCTGATTGATCGAGTTGAGTAACTTCTCTGCTGCGTAAGATCGCAGTGAGGGATTATTGGTGATAATCTGGACAACGCGATACCACACTTCGTCTCCGACGCTATCACCAGCCGACGAGATGAGTGTGAGGATGCTGTCAACATACCACTCAAAATCAGTGGCAAATTTTTCCGTTAAAATAGCAATTTTCAAAACCATTTCTTCTCTCATCGCATAATCTGCACCAGCTAAATGTCCCAACAATTCTGCCACGACCGCCTTAGCGTTGCTGCTATCACACATCGAGTATAGCAAGTCCAAGGCTTGTTTACGAACTGAGACGTCTTTATCCTTAAGGGCCAAAAAAACAGTTGTTTGATGTTTTTTGAGCGGCTCCAGGGAACTTATGTAATTTGCAATGTTGGCCATGGATTCTAAGGCAAGATAGCGAGAATTCGTTTCCTTTGATTCAAGGAATTTGCCGACAATGCCACATGCCTGCTGAACAAGTTCGGAATCCGGATTTAAATGTACCGCTAAATTGATTGCTTCGAATAGCACAGCATTTTGGGCGTTATTATGTTGAGGATTCTTTGACGCTTCTTGCGGCGCATTGATGATATTGGACAGTACGCCATATAGCCGTCCGAGAAGTCCAGGTTCAGCTGAATAAACAGTACACTGTAAGCAATCGAATCATCACGAGCATTATACAGTATAAGAAACTTTACCGGTTGGTGGATACTGCTGTAAAAGACGAAGAAGTTTGATTTGAAGCCAGGGGATGGGAACTTTATAGTAAATGTATTCAGGGCTATAATCTTTTTCGATCACAATCTGATACCAAAAGGATAATTATTCACTGAGACTTGAGTCATAGAATGAGAAAGACAACTCACCCTATGCAACCTGTCAATTGCTTTAATCACACATCTCGCATAGGCGTCTGGATACTGCTGTGACAGAGCAATGATCAAGCTTGTCGTTGAGAGAGCGACTCCCTTTTCAGAAGCCAGGTGTCAGTATATTCACGAGAGTTGAAGTCGTTATCAATTATCATGCCACGCACCAGATTATGGTCTTCCATGATTGAAACGATTCTTTCCGCCCAATCAGTGACGGGCAGGACGTCCGGATATTTTCTATACAAGCGAAGCAAGCATAGTGCTGCTTTCTTCTTTACAAATGATTTGGTGTTGCTAGAGAATAAATTTAATCACGTTAAACCCAAACACTGTATAAAAAACCAGCTTTCAGTAGAGAGTTGCATACCCGGAGATTAATAATTTATTGACGTCTGCGCCCAACGCTTCAGCCATCTCGCGACCACCAATGTTAGCAATCGCATGTAAAGCGAGGCAATTGTTAATTTCGTTTAGGTCCTCCAAGTCCTTCTTCATGGAATTGACAACTAATCTCGCCATGTCGGAATTTTCAGTAAGAAGCAAAGTGACTGCCAGGTATCCCTAGTATAACGAACAAAATGAAGAAGTCAGACTAGCTCTTACTTTATAGAACACAAATGACGGCTTACAATCTGTTTCTCGCTGTACTTGCTACTGGAAATGAGGTTGACAGCTTCCAAGTGACCAAAATTCACGTCCCAGCCGAGGATATACATATACAGCAATTTGCAAACATATTTCTTGCGATCATATCCGCTAAGTCCTCCCTCTATCCAAACAGATAATGTCAAGTGAATGATTACAGACCACAGATTGCTATATTTAGTAATGGTCTTTGATAATCTCGAATCTCGAAAAGAAAGAGCCCAACCTTTAAATTTAGCACGAATATTAGCGAGTTCTTTGTTGATTCGCTTCTCTTCCTGTTCTCTTGAGCGACCTATTGACAAAAATACAGTGATGATTAATTAAGAGGAGGAAACTGGTCGAATCGAAGCTGGGAAGGGTTCAGGCGTTCGATTAAAGGGAGGGCAAGGAAAGGGAGAAACGAACAATTTCTGATGTCAGCAATAAAGACTGTGAGACCTCGCATAGAGGAGCTCTTGCCAGACATATCCGCTGATTATACGATTATAATATTGTGGGAGTTGTAGCAAATACAGGGGAAGTGGAGGAATGAGTTTTCTTGGGTGGGAGAAAAGCTGACCTTGATCAGTGCGCATTTGGTCGTACTCTCGCTCCACCGTTTCTCATTTATAATCCATTAGCGACCAAAAGATATCTCTAATACATATAATTTCGAAGCACAAATATGCCAAACAGCACTCTCATTCAAGAAGACTGGGCGAATAGAGACACTATCGAAGCCATCTCGGTCGGCATAAAGAAACTCGCCCATTTCTTGAACAATTTTGGTAACCCGTCCAAATTTCACTCTCAGTTTTTCTTTCTTGTACCTCTCTATTATGAAGTATATTTCAGCTTAACAAGCTATAATTTGTATTCTAACAAAGATGATGTACAGAATTGCAGGCCCGCAGTCAAATTGCTCACATCGATAGAAAACTAACGCAGTTGGAACGGAGAATTGCATTTGTGGAGCAACGGGTAACGCCTCGATTCCATTTCCTTTCGTCTTTGCGATGATGACGGAAGCAGTCATTAACCTTTGGTATCAATTGATTTTCAGATGGTATCCGTTGTGCAGACTCAGCAGAATCCCACGAAAAAGGAAGCTAATTCTCAAAGTGCAACTCCCGTCGGTGGCAGTCAAGAAAACCTTCAACAGCTGGAACATCTCGCAGAGGAGAAAAGGGACGGATTAGGTGTCTAGAATTCTCTTGATTAACACAACACAACGGATTAGATTTATGTACATTAATACTTATAATATGTAAATAAGATCTCCAATTCAGCATTTTGCATCTTTCTTATATTCGCATATTCGAACGCTTTTGACATCAAATGATTTCTTACTGAATCGCACAAAATCACCTGGTGCGCCCAATTGAAGAACCATTTTCTTATTGTCTCTCTCTGAATTCTTGATGGCCCCGTTGCTTTGGTCTCTTGTGTCTGATAACTCGTCGTCCAGGCAATTGGATTCCGTGTAAAATTTAGCCACCGTGTTCATCGAGGTCTTCAAGCTCCCCAGTTTGATACTTCCTCCTGCAAAATTATGGCAATGTGATGCAACATCCGTTGCCTTCGATTTTGAAGTCTGTTCGGAGTTTGGAGGAGAAGAGGGTAATTCGATTGAAACTGTGTACGGTCTTCCCTGAAAGAACGGTTGGCGGTAAAGCTCTAAAACGAACACAATTTGTATTTTCAATCAGCTAAGCATTGCACGGATGGCAAATATAACTGGATTCACGTACCAATTCTTAGTTCCCCTTCCGGATCTTTCTGCAATACATTTTGCTCCGTAAACCTCGAATATTGCGATGTTCTATAGCCGGCGTGGCCTGGCAAGGCAGAGGCACATCCGCACAAGGATATGACAGCAACAAGGGCTAATATATGCGGGAATGAAGTCATTTAAGGCGTAAGAAGTTTACTCCAATCCAGTGTTTAGAAAACTCTTTGCTAACTTCCTATCCGTCGTCCTCACGCAAATTATAAGGGAGTCATCACTAAGTCATGCTGCGGATTAAAGTCATACGGCTGAGCCAATCGCGTTGCCTTGAGTATTTTGCGGTCCCAGAATCTGCACAATAGACTGTTACACTCAAAAAGGCGAAAGCACAGAGAAATAGATTTGCACTATTTTCAACGTTGGAGTATCTGCGCAGTGTGCATGTGAAAGTCGTTCTGTCTGTGTCAAGTAATGGCAGTATTGAACCAAAATCGACTCGCATTGGAAGAGGTTCAATTGTACAGAAATCTAAACCTGAATTATATCAAAATATTCAACCATAATATATATACAGCTTTGACGCTCAAAACTAATAATTAATTTTTCTCACACCTTGTTTCTGTCAAAACCGACATAATTGCCATCTCGGCCAAACTCTTCCTGAAGTTGGTTCAATCGAGAATAACACAAATAATTCAAACCAAAGCCAATCGCAAACACTACCAACCAAATCAATGCTTCAAGACTGAGTACTGCTGCCAATAGGGATACTTTGATTTGTCCAACTTGGTTCCTAATCAAAATCACCGTAACAGTCATGATCACAAAGTATGAGATCAATTTAAATATAGCCCACGCAACAGAGAACTTCAATAGTTGAGGTTTTCGACGTATGGCACCCAACAAACCCGCAAATAGTAAAGGTAACGCTAACGAAGAAAAAATAAGTTCGATGATGGCCCACTCTGGACATAAAATGATGAGATGGCGATTTGGATCGAATTTATTCTCGTATACGTCTGTTTAGGATGAAAAAAAATGTTATTCGTCAAGATCTGTTCCAAGTCATACATTCTTCCGTTAATTCGGAAAACAAAAATCTGAAGCAACCAGATCCAACAACCAAACGGTAAAATGAGTTGTAATAGATGTATTGCCTTACCTGTACGAAAGTTTAACTCTTTCTGCTTCAACTCTGACAATTTAAATATGACATTAATAATTAATGCAACAATGTTGTAACTGTTTACACCGAAGGAAAACAGGTTATAAAGAATCGTCAAAATTCTTATGATTGAAACTCGAACTTCAAGTTCAGACTTCATGTTAATGATCTATAATGAATAAGTGATGTGAGAGTGCAATTCAGTGGAAATTTGCAGATGTGGTAGAAAGATAAGGAAGAGGCCTGCTCTCCCTACAAAAGCTATATATATTGAAAGCTATTGTGGTTCGAAGAGGGATGCATGCCACCATATCAATGTTCCTCATGAAAATTTCAGGGGCGGATATTATTAGTGTATGGTGTCGTTTGAGGTTAGTATGCTTTTGGAGCGTCGGGTAATTTCAACAATTATTGATTTGAAACGGACAGATGACATCCGAAGAACGGGTCACCAGCTTATTCTTGCGAATTATGACTACCATTTATGTGCTTCTGAGCCACATCTATTACCCAAAATATTAATAGTCACATACACATACATGAAATCCATTTCTACTAGTCATAATCTTTAGATTTAAACGCCAAAAATTAAAATTGCCTGTGTCATCACGCCGTAGTATAATTAACGGTAAACGCAATCGTAGTCAATGATTTTTACAAATGACAATAAAATATAAAAAATAAAGCGAGTATGAGAGTGGCTTCTAACCCCAAAAGGAACTAAAACATTTTCAAAATTGTTTTGATATATCAGTGGCAATTGCATAAATTATCTGGCGGCACTTTGACGAGTGATTTTTGCATCGACTGCTGATTTTGATTGAAGACAGTTCCAATAACAGCGAACAGTTTAAGAAAACGATTCCACTGATCTTAAATTGACGACTCAATTTTATCTTTTTTCTGCGGGTTAGATCGCTTTCGATAATTTTAACATCTGATTACGGTCGTATTTGGGCCTTACAATTATAAGTAACTTCCTTTTGATTTCGAGTCTTATATCGCTGATAAAAAGCCTTTAATCAATGTCGCTTGCACTATCTTATTCGGCATTGGTCCCGATTAAGCAGATTTTGACTGATGTTATTATGTTATTATGTTGTTATGTTGTTATATTATGTATATTTACATGTACTTCACAGCATTCAATTCTATACTTTCACTTTTCGCCAGGTCACACTTTTCCCCTATATCCGTTATAGATTTTTCCTGTGTCTTTCTTTCTTCCGCCCGCTCTGTAAACAAAGTTTTCAAGTCTTCTGGGTTCCAATTGAATACCACAAGAGATGCAATGATCACGGCAAACGCGCAGTAGTAGATAGGGGTGAACTATTGTAAATCAATATTACGAAGTGGAATGATTAGGTCAAGAAAAATGGGCGGTGCCAATATATTGCGGTCATATATTAGCGATCTAGCGCCAACAGACAGAAAATAAAGCATATCTTACTGAAAACTGTTTAAACAGAAGCACTGTAAACGCCAATGTGTAGAAATTCACTGTCAATAAATTAAGATTGAACAAGGTCGCTGATCCGCCCATATGAAAGAAATACGGAGCACCGCTGTATAATGTCCACATAAAAATCAACCAAACACCCATATACAAAGTAGTAGAATGAAATGTTTCTTCAATGACGGGTCGATAGTCAGTCAATCTGGAGCGGTTTCATGATTGAATATCAAAGGAGATTTACCGGCAGACAACTGTGACCATTGACTTAGCTCTTGTCGCTCGAATACCAGAAGTTGAGACAGTGAAAAAATTGAGCCGAAGAAACCGACTGCAAAAACAATAATCGTGAATACGAAGAAATTGATTAACCAAACGCATAGTAAGAATACTTACGAAATACACAGTATTCTGCTGGGCTGCCAAAACTTTTAATGGCATATTCTTGAGAAATCGCTGCAACTGAGTAGCTGAAGCCCGCAAAGAGCGCAAGAGCATCGCCTAATGGTATATTTGCTGTGGTACCGTCGAATTTATTAGGTTACCGCTGTTAATGGAGATTAAACGTCCCAAGAGAATACAACTGACCGAATGGCGATACATCATTTGATATTCTGTTCTGTCGTAAGTCTTCAAAGACTAGAATGCCCATACCACCCAGACATAATAGGATCGACATATAATGCTTCCATCTGTAGCGAGTCTTCAGGAACACGTACGAAAGGCAGACGGTGAACGGAACTGTGGAGCTATTCTGTGGCATGATATCTGTTAATAACTATCTGAATAATGAAATATGACAGTTACAGAGTTGAGGGAAAATAGAATAATGCAAGAACTCCATTAACAGCAACGTACCAAAACTGTAGCGGACAAACTACTAGTCAACCCAAATGCTTTATTTAAACAATAAGTAGCCTCAAAATCAAAGAAACTCATAATTGCATACACCTTCCAGCACCGTTTCATCACTTGCAGAAACTTCTTAGGACGGGTTACTATCCAATACATCGTAAATGTAATGAACAGTAACAAATAATTTAAAACTGACATCGTGTTAGAAAATAGCATGCCCGCAGGCAGCACAGATATATAGAGCTTATTGGTTAATACTATGGTAGTGGTGATATTGAGAGAAACCAGTTGCCCCAGGAAGATGAGAAGAATGAAATGGCGAAGGCGAGAAGAAAGGATCGCATTAAGGAAGGATCGACGGCCGACCGAGTCTGATTTTATTTCCGCCGTCGTCATGTTCATTCAGATGTCAGTCGGAAAGCTAATGAAAGTTGTTATGAATGCAGCGAAACTGACAACAAGAACTTCTTATAGCAAATGGCTTTTTCTCGGTTAGATTTAGGTGTAGCAGTTAGGCGGGCAACCACAGCGAGGGCTTCCTTCCAGTGGCCCTAAAAGACGGCCGTTGCTTTACAAAACCACGATGTCCAGCCCAACCTGCACTCTAAAGCAACGAGTTTAACGCAACTTTATGCACAATCCCAAAACTATTCCCAAAAGTATTCATATTTTCAGATTCATTATATTTCTATTACCCTGCTTTTGAAACTCTGTGTCGCGAATTATTAGGGCGTAAACTTCAGCTCAAATAGGGGATTTGGGAAACCCAAGTCGGTTGCAAGCTTCTTTGTGAGTTCATAACGAACTTTGAAATTTTCTAAAGTGCCAATATAGTTACTGCTATTAAGAACCTTCGTTACTCGATAATGATCGCACGCTCAAAAGTCAAATCAGCAAGAAGAGGGGAATGGCTCCGTTTCTAGGAAACTAATCACGTGCGCTTGTTTAGTTGGGCCGATATCTGAAGTTTAGATTTGATACCAACCAAAGATATCATTGTGATGGTAAAATACCAATGATGTCGTGTAGGATACCAAACAATGTTATACCGTATTTTACGAAGAGAATCAGGCACGCTCAAAATTTTCAACTGAGTTCACCCCACCATCGCCAGATTTCATTATATTCTCGTCTGTCCAGCTCATCGTCTTCAGGGACATCGAAATCAGCATTTACACGATCATCATTTTTGTCTTCTCTCACACGGCAGCCGGTTATTAATTTCTTGTCTCGACGGTACGTCCATCCTAAAGTCGTCAAACGAGATGGAAAGTTCGTCACCTATAAGCCAGTCACGCCTGCACTTCGTCACCGCCGAGATATTGATCTAGAAGCACTTGATGTATACACTGGACCTCCAATTTACGAATTGACCATAGTCAAAAAAAGGAGTGGCGGAAGAAACGCACATGGTCGGATAACGGTGAGAGGAAGAGGGGGAGGTCCAAGAAGAAGGATTCGAATCGTCGATTTTTATCGTAATAAAAAAGGGCCTCATGAAGTTGTCAGAATCGAACATGATCCTTTTAGAAGTGGGTTTCTAGCGTTGTTGAAACACCAAGGGACAGGTGAGTTGAGTTACATCGTTGCACCACATCAAGTTAAAGCGGGTGATGTAATTCAGTCTTTTCGTCAAGGTAAGCCTATTCATTATTCAGTGCGGTATACATCTGTTGCTTACATTAAAATTATAATTTTCAACACAGGTATTCCGTCTGAATTATTGAATGTTGAACCTGGGACTTCAACCTCAAGTCTGTACGAGCGTGGAAACTGTCTTCAACTTCGTCATATTCCCGTTGGTACACTCATCCATAATATAGCTATCCGTCCCTGGGGACCGGCTCAGCTGTGTAGATCTGCAGGAACATACGCCCAAGTCATCCAAACTGGGGACTCTGGATATGCTCAAATTCGGTTACAATCTGGGGAAGTTAGATTAATTCACGTTGCTTGTGTCGCTACAATCGGGATGGTCAGTAATTTGGACTGGCAACACAGAGTGTTAGGATCCGCGGGGCGTAAGAGGAATCTGATGGGCCGTAGACCGAAAGTTAGGGGTGTTGCTATGAATCCAGTAGATCATCCTCATGGCGGTGGTGAAGGTAAAACGAAAGGGAAACATCCAGTGACACCGTGGGGTGTACCAACTAAGGGTTTCAAGACCAGGAAGAAGAGCAAACCGACGTGGTGGATTGTAAAGGATAGGCGAAGAGTTAAATAGTGAAAGATACTGATGATTATACAAGAAAAGTGGCCCGAGTATCATGCTTTAAAGTAGGGAACTTTGTCCGTGCACCTGGAACCTAATTCAGAAATAAATTACTGCCCATTCGTTAAAGATTTCGAGTTGGCATTTATGTATTTCCTTTTGCGAGGCACATGATGACCTCATCCAACCCCTTGAAAGTCGGCCCCCAGCAATAAATAAAATAATAAAATTATACTCATTTAAGTAATCATCATATAGAAAAGACTGGTAACATTTATACAAAGGAGACGTAATTCTACAATGTAATAACTAATGATTAAAAGATAACTGGTTTCAACAAACTCACTTGAACGCAGACAAACAGCTATTAGACCAAACAGATGATCTCATTATGCATTCAGAAATCCAAAACTCATTCAAACGACAACAATATAAAATTTAAACTTCTTATGTATGTACTCTGCATAGTTCTTGTTTTTACAAATAAAATAATAAGAGTCAATAAAAACGGTTAAGACTTGTTTCAATTATTCTTTGGGAGCTGTCCCATTGAAGTCGATAAGTTACGGGCAACTACCAAATTGTCACAGGTTAGTAATTGAAAAATACTTGGACAACGAAAGAAGTAATACGAACTGTCCAATTCGGAATTACTCAAGTCAGTGGAACTCTCTGATCCGACTGATTTCTTGCGTATGGATGCTAGGAAGTTTTGGGCTTTCATTTTCAGTTGAGATGAAGCTATAAAATTGATAAGCGAAAACATAAACGGTGAAGTGAGTTAAAACGTTCGCAAGTGGTACAGATATTGCAGTAAGGGAATGATACAGCGAAGCAAATCAAATAGGCAAAGTACACACCTTTTGAGGTTCTGTCGATTTCGTCTGCACTCTTCAGGGAACTTCGACGTCTAGCTCTCTTGAACATATTGAAATCACTCTTGTATTTTCCCTTTGTCAGACCACCTTCTTCCTCTGCGCCGTCTTCATTATTGTCTGATCCCTCGGGCGCCGTTCCGTTGGATTTTAAGTAAGTGTTTACAATATCGTCTATAAGCGCATGACGAGTTCGGGATGAAAGCTTGGAAAATCGAGGGGCACGATAACAGGCGTTTTCGCCATTGATAGCTAAAGAAATTAAGACTTTCAGAAATTGCCCGTATAGTACTGGACACCATCTGAAGGAACTGAATGTACCTTTTGCGAACAAGAAATTTCTTAATTCAGTTCTATCAGTGAACACGGGTGGTTCCGGTAAACCTGGTCCATACATCGGTACATCAGCTATACTTGCAGTGCTGACCCTATTTTAACGATTTCGAAATATATGTTAATAAAACGCAGATAATTCCCCACTAAATGATTGCATGACGTACTTGTAAGATATTTCTCCGTTGCTGTTCGTTCCATGTTCTGAAACTACAATATAACTGTGCAAAAAGTGTGACTTGATTGCTGTAGGATCGAATGTGCCCTTTCCATCCATGAAAACTATACAGACGATATCTGCAGATCATAAAGAATAATTAGAAAGATGCTTTAGTGGAGGAAATTGAAATGAAGCAAGTATGAACTAACCATTTCCTATGTGGCGCTTTCTTTGAATCTGTTGCGGATCTTCTTTAATGAAGGGCAAAAATGTTGACACATGGAATGTGATTTCGTAAATGCCGTATCGCGTGTTGAGGCCATATTTTCCTGTCGTATTGCCATCTAGTGACGGAGGCGGAATGCCGTCAGAATTTACAATATACTGCAATGTTTTAGATTGGCAATAATAATCACTTACTCTTTGTATCTAAACCAGCAGCGAATCCTTGGAATCCGTCTAATTCTACTGTATCTCCAAGTACTTCCATGAACTTCGTAAACGCCGGGGATCCATGTTCTGCAGAAGAGTGAACAAGAAAATGCAGAGTGAGCTTATTTCCAATGCAGTTGGAAAAAAAAGGACCATCGCGACCCTTAAACGTTTAAATCACATACCATTCCCAAAATATTCTTCTTCCGTTGTTTGTCCTGCTTTGCAATATAATAAACCTATCTTGTATTGATAACATAGCTAGTGTGATGAGAGAAGTTAGATGTACTGAAATTTGAGAGAAGTGATTAAAGGCAAAAGAGTGCATACTCTCAACTCGTCCAACTTCAGGATATCTTTTTCAATCCTCGTCGTTTTGACTTTCACCAATTTCGTGATGTTAATGCTGGGACTGACATATTGCAGCACGCTCTTTCTAGATAATTTTCCCTTTGGTTTGACTTGATTTTTGATGCTAGATTCGAGAATATCCATTCGTTGATCGATCGACTATTAAATAAATGATTGTTAATGAAAAGCATAGATATAACCTTGAATACAATATAGAGAGAACGAACATCTTTTTGTCTTATAATGATGCGAAATCGATTATCCCCGTCGTCAACTGGTTCGCGAGCAACCGAAATGACGACCGGTCCTATCACTTCCATGATCCCAATGTAGTTATTATGATCTACGAATAGGATTTGTTGTCAATACACCGTTAAATTTCATATCATCAATAATAATATACCTCGTTGGAAGAAATGTTCGCGATAATACAATGATAAAACATCCACATGCTCCATCACATACTCGTGGTAGTTGGATTTAACTAAATTCAAGAAAGTCTCTCTTAATTCCGCTGCTACATTCTTAGAGCCATAATCACGATCCCATGATCCAGAAGAACCGGAGCTTGACAACTGGTCAACGGTACTAGCAGTTGGTTCCGAGAAATAATCAGCGGAGGTTTCTTCAATTCTGAAACCGTCGGCTCTCGTAATAGAATCACCTCTCCTACGAGAGAAGTGGGAGCCGTGCTGCTGCAATTGCTGTGGTATCAAAAGACAGGGGAAAGCGCACGGTTAGTGCGTTATTGCGAAAGGAGGGATGACGCTGGAACATGTCTTACATCGGCATTAAGATTCAATCTACCCACAAGCTCGGCGACTTTTCCTCCTCTATGAACTGCCGGCTTGTCCGGCAAATCATTTGTTGAAGGGGAGCGGCTCGAGGCGAGAAGCAACTGGAACGCATCAGTATTCTTTAAATTCTCTAAAATTTCATCTTCAAAGCTTTTTCTACTCTGCTGCTGTTGTTTAATTGCTTCTACAATCCCGCCTTTCTTCTCTGTAGATTCTTTGACTATATAATGTATGGTTGTTACTAAAATAAGTTGACTATGTGTGATATCAAGAAAATTCAGATATACCTTCTGGGATAACAGAAATGGTTTTGGCCCTTTGGTGAGCGTTTGCTTCGATTGTATGAAGAACGGAGGTCGGTTCTGATGTTCTTCGTCCACCAAGATGTGATGAGACTGAATAAGAAGGTCGCAATGAAGTAGCTTTAATTTTCAACAGGTCGGATGAACCACCATTCGAGTCTCCATTCTCGTCCCTCCCACTTGAAGCTCTGGAATTGCTACCGTTTCTTGACCCAACATTCCAAGATCTCTCTAATGAAGAACGAGAAGCTTCCAAACTCATTGTCGAATTATTGATAGAGTCACTATTGGAGTTTCCTTCTGCAATGATACCAATGCCTGAAGCACCACCGGATGGTCGTCGGGATTTTCGAACTGAACTTCGTCTGGTCAAGCGATTTTGCTTATCCATGTTGGGATTATGATTAATACAGTAGATAGCACCTGCAGCTGATATTGCGTTGGAAATTCCGAGTGGTCTTTGGCATTTACAACATTTGAAGCACTGTGGATGGCAAATTTCAAAGTGCATCACAAAGTGAATGTCGATGAGAGGAGTTGGTTGCGGTAATTTCGAAAAAAATATGGCAGGGTTATAACAAATTCACCCAATTAATACAAAGTAATAGTTGAACGGAAAGACAAGCTAATAGTTAGAGACGGATGCTCAACATTTTACTGTCGTTTGAAGACTGCTAGATGGAAAGTGTGGATTTTGAAATACAAACCGATTTATGATACGTTTTATCGTCAAAAACTAAATGTTCGACAGCGTAGCTATTATTTATAAATTATGAGATAAAAGAAAAAGGCAGTTAGAATATATCAATAAAAAGTATATTATCTATCTAAGATGAAATTCAACTCTTCACTCGGATGACATACACCGTCTTTTGACAACTCTCGCATCTTGAAGAAATTCTGTTATCGGACATTGTCCGACTGAATATTTTTGCTTTTTCAGCAACAGAGTGGACGTCTACTTTTGAGCTCATGCTGTGGTCTTGCTCAAATTTGTGGTGTTTAATGAAATTGCGGGTTTAAAGTCGAGAAAAGCCCTGGCTCGGACAGGCTTGGAATTTCGCGAACAGAATGTTGCACAGCTTTCACGGGCAGAAAACTTTTTGCGACTGCAGAGTGGGCAGAGGGGTTGCAGACGAAAGGAGAGAATGGGCGAGAATATAATTTCAGAATTTTGCAGCAGAAATGGACTGTCTTAGTTCACATAAGAGATGCCCTTCTCGTTCCTTCTCATGAGCAGCGAGCACGGACTTTCCATTCTTCAAATTCCAACGCGATTTTTGACATTTCCTTTCCAACGACGCGCACACGCTCTCGAATTATCACCGACACAAAATTCGTACTCGCATCATTACAGAAATTACAGAGAAATGCTACATCCTGCCTATCCTCGGTACCTTTCTCCTCGCTTGCCTTCTTCCCTGCGATAGAACTGGTTCCCCGCCGTCTCCCCATACACTCCACGTCTTGGAGAATACTTGAGTGACTTGCCAGTTCGGATTTCGTGGATCTGAGAGGCCTGCAGGTATGGCCGCGTTCAACCATAATTGTGTTTGAAAGTCAGTATACATGTATATACTATGCTTACCACCAGAGAAAAAATTCAGTCTTGGCCAGACTATCGGGTTACCTTTTCGCCGAAACGCATTCTCCAGTCCCCGGTATCTCTTGGGCCTGTATGGTCTTGCAAAGCCCAAATCTCTCTGTCGCTCAGATGGCTTTTTCGAATAAATTCTTTTTCCAATGCGTACAGTTCTTCATCTGGCAAATCTTCCAATGAACCTTTATGCGGCAAATGTGCATGCTTTTGATAATGTGGGTTGCGACGATATTCGAGAGAGTGATCGATATGAAACATGTTGATACGTTTGCTGTAAAAAGTCGGTTTTTCGCAATTGGCAGGGTAAGGTCGTCAAAATTGAGAATATCTGTACCTGTTTAACGCTACGAATGGAGATGTATAATGAATAATGTATAAGGTTCGAGGATTTATAGCTTTGCATGTCGCACGAGCTTTCCATTTATTACGTCACTCCGCCCAATTGCTTAGGTTCTGACCTCAGTTACGCGACAGGTTTCAGTTCAACAATTTCTGAATCATGGACATGCACCCAAAAGTGGTCAAACTAATCAATTTGCCTCTTCATCGCTATTGAATGTGATCGATCTCACCAGCTATACATTTCTCTCCGTCAAATAGCAATGCAGGCCTTCGTTTGACAGACCAATTTAACTCTGGTATCCTAGTTTAATGCATGGTCCCTTAAAACCCCTTATCAGTCCATCAGCATTCTGTGATATGCTGTCAATCTGCCCGAAACTTCAAATTTCTATTCATCATCTGTTATGTCCAGGCCAAAATCTCCTATCGTTCTTCGCTGGCATCCAACTCAAATGATACCGTAACGGCAGTACCACTCGAATGATTGGATAGAGTTGATGTAGCGTTTATAAGTGAATCAAGGCCCAAATGCGAATGTGGCGGTTTTAGAGTCGAATCCTAATTGTGTACACCAAATGCAATGACAAAAATAAACACATAACATCAGAACTTGCAGCAAGGAAAGACTATTGAGGGTGCAATGAGTTGAAAAATTACGAGTACCTCTTCGTCATCTTCTTCACTCTCACAAGCGTCGTCAGATCGATCATCCTCAAATGTACCATGCCTGACAATCGTCATTTCTTCAAAATCCTGTGTTAGCAAGTCGAAGTGGGTATCACTTTCTTCTTCCTCTTCCTCGTCACCAATGCTATCTTCGCGATTCTGTGACTTTTCGCAATCTGCGGTACCATCGTTCTGCTCATAGTCTTCGGTGAGAGTACCGTCTCTGTGTACGGAAGAACTAGAGATATCGAACTCTTCGTTGCCATCAGTGCATTCTCGATGACTGTCAACATGTTCTACCTCGTCAGTCTTAAAGTTAGAGGTTCCAACAGAATCGTCTATTGCGTCGACTTCTAAACTGACTTCAACTTCTTCCATCTCTTCCATTTCCTCTTGAAGGGCGATAAGTTTCGATTGTACACTGTCGTCTAGACTTCTATCGTCGACATCTGTGGTGTCAGAACGGGATTGGCAATTGGTTGACTGTCGAGTGTCAGTTCTAATTGATATATGAGGGTGATTTAACTCTGATAATAACATTGCTTCCTCTTGTTGGATTTCGCTAGCCACCAATTGTCCATGACTGACCTGTCCCGTAACCCACGGGTTGAGCTCAACCATTTGTGGAGTCCCCAGTCCATCATCACCAGCATCCCCGTCCACATGTTCCTGAATTGATATCAATCTTATTTCTGAATCAATGTCTGAAGCGGAACCTCTTTTCGCTGTCGTACATTCTGCATGTGGCAATGGTAATTTTGTGTCTGACGACGATGACGAAGAAAGGACTTTGTCTGTAGTATGCAGTAGAGGAAGAGAAGGGGAATGATCGGATTGTGAATTATCAGTGGACGTGATTTGATTAGAATTATCTGGATACGAGGAACTCAATGTTGACGTCGAGAAAATGTGAGATTGTTGTGCAGTAATTTGGGTGGTTTTGGCTCCATTGCGATCGGCCGTCCAAGAGCTATCGAGTTGCAGTTCATCTAGACATGGCAGGGAAAAACATGATGCAGAAATAAAATAAAATTAATCTTGATGCAACCCGTTGGCCGACTTTGATCAGATGAAAATACTGTCAGACACCAACCATAGCTCCTCCATCCTCTTATTTTACGCCTTTTGGTATGTATGCTGTTTGCTCTCGTCTTGTCAAAGTCTTCATGCATAACAGCTGATGCGCTTAATGTATCAAGTCCGTGGGTTTTCTCGTTACTTTTCTCCGATCTTTCGTTCCGCTCCTGTAATTTGCTTTTCAAGTCCTTGATTTCCGCATCTTTTTTGGACAAACTTTCCTGAAGGCCAACAACGTATCTGTTGATATGTCATTAAATAAGTAACGAAGATTAGTAAATCAGTAAGCGGAGAAAAGAAGCGCGAGTAGTAATGAAATAGAGTAGAGCACCGAGACAAATCTGAGCACTTCTGATGATAACTTAACGCTCGGACATAGTATTTAATTACCAGCGTGTCGCTTATGTCAAGAAATCCATCCTTTTTCTGTCGGTTTTAGAATGAAATTTCAATGTCGTAATTAGGAATGGAAACCTCATTCTTTGCATGAAGGAGAACTAACATACCAGCAATTCCGATGGAAAAAATTTATTATATCCCCAACATTCGCCTACTTCAAACTCTGAAGAAAATTCTCGTGTAACATTATGATCCCTGTGTTCATGACCGGGCCCTTTACCTCTAGAATCTCTCGACTCCAGTTGCACATCCAAATCGTCGAGTCTGTAGCTCGGCGACGCGGTCTTGTTGGTTTGGTTTATCTTAAATCGTAACAGTAGAGTAAAAATGACGATACGCGATATCAAGTTAGCACAATGGCAGTACGCGACGATGTGAACGGTAGAATATGATCATCAGACTTACTAATTGGATTCGATATTGGTATTCAATTGGACCAGGTGATCCCTCCACCAGTTCAACGAAAATAGATAAATAGTTTCCCCGAGCTTGTCCGTTGCCTGTGAGATTTTAGGGAGCGAGCATAATAGATTGGCGAGTCAGAATATAGTAGCGGATACAAAGTCAAGGCAATGAGACTCTGGGACGCCACCCACCAGCAGGATACACTTTCAACCTCCACGTATTTCCGGAAGCAATGAATGGTTCGGAATAAAAAACAGATCCTTGTTGTTCGAACGCCCTAGATATCCAAGTTAGCGAAACAGAGTGTTCACTGAGACTATATCGAATGCAGTACTACACACGAGAAATTCACAATTTTTACGGTGGTACCCTCAAATGAGGGCACAACTTCACTTTCAAACTCAACTTCGGTTCTTTCTTCATCCCCCTCACAACCCGCATTGGCGGCATCTGGAACTTTTTCATACTCTATCGCCAGTTTGGTTAATGTGTCGGAGTTGTAGATCAATTCAACTTGAGATAATGATTGCAAAGAAGACTGCAGCTTACGGCTGACAGAGTCGAGGGATGATGTAAAGTTTGAAAATGATGTTTTTTTACCTAAGATTAGATGGACAGGTTAGAATTCCACAGGTTAGTACATAACGGGCGGAGGAGATTAACAGTTTTTGGAAAATGATGAGTACCGAGCAATCGCATTAATTTTCGTCGTAATTGAGCGTCGATTTTCTTTTGAGCGCGCTCGAGCGCAGCTTTCAGCTCAATGTCACACTGTAGAGAAATGCCATCAGATATAAGTTTAGTTTTAACTCAGTGGTTTCTTAAAAGTCGTCTGTAAATCTGAAAGAACCTGTTTCTTGGCGTCGTTCACGGCGATAATGTTCTTCTCGATTGCTTGTATCCTCTCATTTGACATTTTGAGCGTTCTTTTGAGTTTACTCACATGAGTCATTATCAGTTTTGCATGATCATTGTAGATAGCCTGAAGATGTTGAAAGCTGTGATTCTTGTGCTGTGCATTAATCATAGCGTGAGCGCTCGCACAACATATCAGGGACTAAATCGAGATCACCTTTGCATCAAACATTGCACAGTCAGAACATACTGGCTCTGAACAAGTTGTACAATAGTAGAAAATTTTTTGCTTATGCGATTTGCACATATCTTTCGAGTCCATGACATCCCGAAGCGCTACTTTCTTTAGTTGCTGCCATTATATTAAGTGTCAGTTCCTGCGAAATGGTGATTCGGCTAATAACGACGGACGTACTTGTTGTAATTCATCAATAAATCTGCAATGCACCAGTTGCGAAATCAAGAGCTGAGCTCGGCAATGCGGGCATTCCCGTTTCTGCTCTGTGAGCCATTTCTACGATTGTAAGTGCAGAGCAATAGTCAATATCTATAACTATTTGTTTTATTCTGAATACCGGGAAAGAGGGTGGTGAAAGATTTCAGTGTACAACAAGGTATTCTTCGGTCCGTTTGACACGGACGAGTGAGAAAACAAAAACAAAGAACAGACCACTAAACACATTTCACAGCCCATCTTTGAGCATTCTGGGCACATTACGGCTCTCTTCAAGGGGCTCAAGCAGATAAAGCATTTCAATAATTCATCCAGATTAGAGTTTGAAGAGAAGACAGAGGATTTGTCGTAAGAGAGGTGGGACTCGTGGAGGGAAAATGATTGAGAATCGGAGGACGGGGATGAGGGGGGAGGGGAAGACGAAAAGTGCGTATGGTTTCTAGATGACATTGAGGCCGATATCGGATTGTGTATTTGGGTTGTGAATGTATGACGATGGAATTTTGAACGAGAGTCGAGGACGGGGTGGGCCGGGAAAGAGGAACTTGAAGGACGCGTCTGTCGTTGGTAAAGTGAATTACTCTGCTCAGTTGAAGGGGAATGCAGGACTACCATTAGACAATGAGGATATGGATGAAATACAATCTATGAACTACTTTGTTGTAGACACTTTGTGGAAATTGCTTTCAGCAGAATGCGGTGTGTCATAGTTTTTAGAGAGTAGCAGAGCTGCAAGTGATCTCTGAGATGTCGCATTCTGCGTGTAATGCAACGACAACTGTCTCCGTCTCTCATCATCCACAAGAGACTTTGGATTCCTCGCATTTCCTCCATCTGTCTCGGTCTCGATACATAAGTAAGGAATGTCTGCGCAAACTGGCCATTCCATCTCTGCCCAGTCTTTGGACACACTCTCTACTCCCGATTCGACGAATCCTTCCGTCAAAACGATCTTCGAAAGGTGACCATTCGAGTTCCTCAAATTTGTGGCATACTGTGCTCGCTAATCCACATCGTTTTAATTCTACAAAAAAAACTTACAGCCGGCTAATTGCACCATCTCCCGGCAACACTTACTATCAGGTCCTCGTTCAAAGTGACCACAAAGTGGTGCGTCATCCTCGATTTCAGTTTTAAAATCTTGCGATCTCATTCTTGCCTTTGCTTTCCGTGTAATAGCATGCATGGTGCACTGAAATATCTCCTTTATATCTAGGTTCTGCGCGATTGGCCTCGTTTGCGGTACTCTCAAGCAATTGCAAATCAATCTGTTTATCCATCCCAAATTACAATATCGTTCCTTGATTACTTGAATGGCGAAGCAAGGTTGAGAGATAAGGTTGAGCAGGTGTGTTTCCTTTTTAATTTATAATCACCTTCTATCTCAATTATTGGTTAGCTCAAGTTGAGTCCAATATGTACATCACCACTCGATCCGATTCGCTTCGCTGTTCTAACGACTGTACTATCTGAAAATCGGCACTGATTTTGCAAATCATTGTTACTAAACCGGACATAGATCTTTGGGGAAGACATCGCGAAGGCAGTTTTGTCTTGTATTCGAACAGTCAATGAAAAGTCGGATTGAAGAGGATCGACCGTTGGGCTTCACTATTTTATGTTTATTGTAAGAAGTCAATTTTTACCAAGTCTTTATCCAAGGAATAAAAGTAACGTGGCATTGCGATATGGATATTCGTAAAATTCAGATCTAGATCCAACATTCTGGTAAATTATTCCTTTCCTTGGATTTGATGCTCAACGATTCCCGAAGAAAGGAATAGTTGACAGCGACATAAGAAGCGAAAGTAAGATGTCTCTCTCGAATTGTAGAGTACTGGCTTCATTGGATATGTTTCCACGGTTTGTGTCAATGTAGCACACTGAACTCGTCGATTGGAGCTAGCAATAATACTTCTATAGAATATAATCAAATAATTGATCCAATTTTAATACCAGCACAGATGTCCGAGTTGGTTAAGGAGTCAGACTTAAGTTCTGATGGGCCACGCCCGCCTGGGTTCGAGTCCCAGTCTGTGCAGACTGTAATTTTGCATGTTTTGTGTTTGTACAGAACCATATAGATCTTTAATTTTTTCTGACTTAGATATTCGACTTCTAAAGATTGAAATACTTTCCTGTGATCGCAACGGTTCTTAAAGTTACATTAGATTAAAATGTAAATGCGGACAAGTCTTGTATTCTTCCAAAGTTGTAGTCAATCGATCGTATAGATCCGCATTCCTACATGCCGCTTAGCTTACTTGTCATTCCTAGAAATGATTCTCTTCGATTTTCGAGAGCGGATGTTAAAAATGTAGGTTTTTGACGGCCGAATCTCAAACAGATGATGTATTTCAACGATCTGTACCAGATCTTTATCTCGTTCTGTGGGGTTTCAGACCACGAGGTAGCCACTACTATGTTTTGATAATTTGTAAACCAATGCGATGGCTTGATTAACATCGTCCCGCGGAACAGACTTTATTTAACATTCATGATGAGCAAAGCAAGAGTAGAAAACGAAGGTTTCCAAACCATCAAGGCCAAAATATGCACAGCGGAATTACAAACTCTGCAACAAACTGATCGAGGTCGAACTTTGACAACGAACCATAAAAGCATAGGCATTCCAGGAGAGGCAAAGTAAAAAGTATGAATGATGAAGTGTGTACAGATAAGCAAATAGTATAAACATGAAAATTCTGTCTCATCACATTTCCGTGTACCAAATCAAGTATATTTCTCTAACTCGGACCATCTGCACGCCGGCAATGTAATCCCGAGTCTAGTCACCTATTTGAGTCGATCGACTTCTTCTCTGTATTTAGCAATAGCGGATTCAAAAGAGGCTTTGTACTCCTATTCGGGAGGTAATATAAAATGGCGAACGTACGCAAATGATTTGGAGGCAGGCACGGCACATTTGAGACAAGAACAGGAGTTCAAAGTACGTTAATTCACAGCTATTGAAATCATGTTAATCAATAACATACCGATTTCTTCGCCTCGTCTAAACCTTTCCACAATTGACCTAAATGAGCAGCCTTCTGCTGAGAATTCAAACCTTGATAGGTCGGATCATTTTGAAGCTTTGCTCGTTGATCTTGACAGAACAAGATATAAGGATTCAGGGGAATTTTAGGAGCGTTAGGATCTCGAGGTACTCTTGGATGACGTCCATCGAGTTTGCGGCGAATGTATTCTTGATATTGAATAAGCGATTTATCTTTAGCTGTGAGGCTGTTGGACCATGCATCTTGCTCTTTGCGATATCGAGCTTTGTCATTTTCGGCAAGATCTTCGTAGCGCTAACGGTACCAAAGAAGTAGAATATAATTAGTCAGCAAATTATTAGTAGGATGCATTCACTTAAATATAAATCTGTCGGGAAATAACGTGGGCAAAGTGGAGCAGCCGCGAATATTAAAGCGTGTGGAGCATGTACACAACTGAGACAAATACAAATTACATGCAATCAAATGTGAAATTTACCTTCTTTTCAGAAGCAGACAGCATTCTATATTTCTCCGCAACCCTTTTCATCATTTCTTCAGGCTTGACATTATATTCTTTGTATCTCTTTAACTCTTCTTTGTTGTCTCGGACGTAAAATCCGAAAGGGTTCAAGTTTCGCTTCGGTTGGGGACCGGCGGATGGTTCCAGCTTAAGAAAGGCTTTTGGAGCCATATTGGCAGCAACTTCGGCCCATTCTGAAGAGTTTTTGGTACTTTTGAGGGCCGTGCGGGGTTTTGAGCTTGCTTTCTTGGCGGAGGAGAAAGAGGCGAGGGGGATAACGATGCTGTTTACGTGAGCCGAGGAGCGAAGTGAGAGGGAGCGGACGGAAGCGATGAGAGAGTACATGCTGGGAGGTAGAAATTCTATCGATGAGAGTGAGCGAATATACGGTGGACGGGAGGAGGGAAGAAGGTGGAAGTGGAAATTTGATTGGGGAATCGCAAGGAGCAAAAAGCGGAGGTGCTTGGTGGAGCACGAACTCGGTCCATCCCAGTCTATCAATTTAATTATTTGAATATACATCATCTACACAATCTGCGAATTCCGATTCATCACATAAAGAACAAAATTAAAATCTTTTTTCCTAATTGAATCAGCATGAGTCTATTAGTTTTTAAGTATTATGGGAAGTCGATACTTTATCAGGAAACTCGGACATCGAATGAATGCGTTCTCAATTCAGTGATGTGCACTTCTCATACGCTACAAACTATGTGTAAGAGTGCCAGGGATAATTTAAATTACAGGGATATGGAAGATCCATAGAATTGCCGATTCCTTCCACTCAAGATATAAGCGGTACTTTAAGGGCGAAAGAAATGCAATGTGGTCAGCTGTGTCGTGATTTCAGCAAAATTAGAGTTTTCAAGAATTGTATTTCTATCCGGAAGATGGCCGGCGGTGCTGCTGCATAAATCAATACTTCGAAACCGACATCCCGCTGCAGGGCTGAAGATTCTCGTAAGCGCTGTGTTTGTGCTCTATTTTAAACTCAAAACTGGATGTTTCATCTTTCGGCTCATATAACCCCCAGTATTGTTTCAACAGCGAATTAATACTTGTTGACTTGCCGTTGCATCAATGCAGCAGGGGTGCAATCAATTCTGAAACGAAGTGTCTGATGGACAAGCATAGAGAATCTCTATAAAAAGGATCGACGTCCTTAGCAGTGAAGACATATCAGACAAAGGCTTCACTGCTTAGATCAAAGTAAACACTCGACTTTGCAACTCTCAAAATAATATTTAGAAATTTGAACATGTTTTACTCAAAATACTTTGCCCTTGTTCTTGCGTGTTTGATTGCTTCGACACTTGCCGCCCCAGCTCCCCAAATTTGGAATCCTGAAGTGGCCATCGATAGGGCTGCGCAAAAGGTAACCGACAAAACAGCGAGAGCTGCCGACAATGCCAAAAATGCCGTTCAAGGCGTTGGTCAAGTAGCTGGCCAAGTTACTCAGGCTACTGGTCGAGTAGTCGGTCAAGTTACTGACGCTACCGGTCAAGCGGTCGGTCAAGTTACTCGGGCTACTGAGCAAGTCACCGGTCGAGTTTGGAATGTTGCAAAAGGGGCTTGGAAGGGAGCAGTAGCCGGTGCTAATGGACAAGCTACCAATTAGCGAGGGATATCGAGTAGTGTGCAATAGGAAGCATATAGCTGTAGAAGTCATTTATGGGAGTATAGTTAGTATATATTGACAAATGTAATCATATTCAAGAAGTAAGATAATGATGGGCATATATAAACATGATCATCGTCAAAGGAAAATTAATAATTATTTTGAAAAGTAACTCTCTCGTTCGACCAACTGTGCACTCAAATTTCGCTCTAATATTTGGATTGGCAAGCGGGCAGCGCAGAGAATTCTCCACGTGTCGTTTTGCCAAAATGTCAGAATTCGTTAATACTTGTGCAAATCCATCCACCAGCACCTTTCTTCATATCAGTGCAAATGAAATGTCTGAATCCGATACAATCCTTCGCATACCGATCCCATATACTTTTGATGACCATTATGATCCAAGAACCTATCAGCCGCAGACCAATCCTCGACTGAAGTACGCATACGAAAGATTAGAATTATTAAAGTTCTGGTTGGATTTATGTAAGCAGGCTTATCGGATCAGGATAATTATGAAGGAAGGGTACGTCATCTAAGTCTTCTACTATACTGTTTTCCCTGCCATTTCACTTGACCTCACTCTAACTGAAAATCTCTCTTATGGTTCGACAATGTAGCCATCCGGTATATGGTACACTGGTAGCTGTCAACTCATCTCTCTCACATTTCTTGATTAATAATTTGGAGACGTCCCTTGGGCTCTATCCGAGTGTAAAGTTGCGAGCATCCGATATGACAGCCATTGAAGTCGTAAATCAGACCTGAACATTTCAAACAGAAGATTTGGGCAGGTGTATGTAAGATCATATTGTATAGGTTACGAAATGGATTTGTGGATTTTCATGTATTCGGGAGTATTATTCTATTATGGTGAAGGGGCCGCAGAACAGCACTGCATACCTAAGGGCCATCCTCCGTCGGTTTTGGAGAAATTAGCACTGAAAAGTGTACTGAAAAGTGTAATTCTAATATTGCACTTTTCCAGGTATTATATATGATATATTATATATTATACCTAACCCCCTAAAAACCTAAGCACATGGTAGGCGAGACTAAGGAAGTACGTGGATGGAATATGCCATGAAAAAATCTGTAATAATTGTAGCATATTTAATTTTAACATTTTCAATACCGACAAATACGGCCGTTGTTTGATTTCCTATGTCACTAGGTGGAAGCTGCAGATTCACTGGCAACGGTAATACTTATTGCACAGTCGAAGTCTGATAAGATGTATTCAAACAATTCATTTCATATTATCATTCGCAGAGTGTATGAAGACCGTAGTCTGACATCTCGGTAATTGTTAGAATCTGAACTCCACCACAATAGCCATCTAAATCCGCGCTGCGTTCGGTCTATTTTTGGCAGTCACTTTAACCGCTTCCGCTCGGGGTTGACGACTGCTTTATCTGCCGGACTCTTCGCTTGGAAAAAGTGCACCATCTTTTCGCTCAAGGTAAAAGGAATTGTCGCTCAAATAATGGTGCTCCTTCGAAAGAACGTTGAAGAACGGATTGAATCCCTACGAGCAGACCCGATCGGCTCTCCCACCACTCTACCGAAACTCTCTACCCACGCTGTCCTTCCTATTACGATTCAGCGAAATGAAGGTTCAGAACTCGACATTGAAGTGAATCCAGATTCTGTTGTTCAAATAAAAAAGCATTGGTATTATCCGCTCACAGCTCTAGAAATATTGTCTCCATTGCTATCCCTTGTCTTCCTCCCCATCTTCCTAAATGTTATTAAGATTAGTCCTCAGCCGTCAATTTCGAGTACAGTGCCAGGATTATCTTACTTTGCCTGGTCAACTTCTGAATCTTATGTTGAACTGCAGAAAACGACGTTTGATCTCGAAGACTATCATCCGACGAATGTAGACATTGGCCTGTATGCTTTGTGTCTTGCGCTTTCCTTCATCACTGGCTTTCTTCATTATAAGTCCAGGCAGAGTCCGATGCTGAAGAACGTCTTAATTCGAATATTGATTAAATTATTTGTAATTATCGTTTATACCGCCATGTTAAAAATACCGGCGTATTCGAAAATTGTTGTCCTCACCACATTAGCCGCCGTGACCGCCGCCAGTGTACCGATCCTGATGTACATTTTGAAGAAACTAGTGTTTTCGAAATATGCTATTGGTAAAACTAAGCATGTGTCAGTGAAAGATCTTGTCGATAACTATATTCATACTCAAGTGCTCAAAGCAATGAAAGCCGGGCAAGAGCAATATGCTTATTCGATCGATAGACCATCTCATCCGACTTTCCGGGTTTACGAAAATATTCTTGAATCTATCGATAAATCCTTTGAAGTTTGGCAGGCACGAAAAAGAATGCTGAAGCTGTATAAAAAGGGAAAAATATATTATATGGTGTTTGCGGCGTTTTTAGTTTTTTTAGCAGTGTCTAACTTTTTGGTCGAGTTTCTGAAGATTTTGAATAGGTATATTGCTTTTTGATTTTCCACAATTTTGCGAACTACGTCAGATGATATTTGTTGGGTTCGGACTGACATAATCTTCTTGCTTAGTCAGGGCGAACTCCTCGAGCAGTCTGTCGGGACAATGAATTCGATTAGAGATCAAAACTCGACTATCTCGCCGGAAACTCTGGCCCGCCTTAAAATGAATTCAATACGATCAAACAAAGTTTTGGTCATACTATTAGACGGTCTGCGACAAGACTACTTTGACAACCACCCAGATATGGCCGCCGTGTTTAAGACTGGCCCATTGGTCAAAGATATGAAAAAATGGACCATGACTTGTCAATTGCCAAGTATGAGTCTACCGAATTGGCTTACTATTATGGCAGGCGCACCTCCCGAAGTGACTGGTTTATTGAACAAGTATGTCACACTGTAACTATGTTGTGGGACGCCTTCATAACGGAATATCATTTTATCTTCAGTATCGCGGCTCCAGAAACCACATATGATAACATCTTCCGACGAGCCCGACAGAATAATGACACTGCTGGAATCACTGGGTCTCCAACTTTCGCTGGCCTCGTTGCAAGCTCTCTTCCAAAGTTAAAAGGGGATGGGTAATTGTTACTTTCCTTATGGGTAAATTATTTTCTGTAATACTTAAACAAAAATTTTGATGATAGGTCCGTTGCAATTAGTTACAACTCTAACGCAACTTCTGCCGAAGGAGCAGATCAAGAGAGATATGTGCAAGCACTGGCTGCCATTAAAGCCACCGAAAGTCCATATCGACTTTTCTTGGCTCACTTTAGCGATATTGATATTCAAGGCCACAATTTCGGTGTTGCTCCCCAATTTAACAAGGACAACACGTACTATAAAGCGATCACACATAAGGCGAAACTTGTTAATGAGTTACTGAACGCAGCGGACGAGAACACAACTGTTATTGTGTTGGCGGATCACGGTCAAGTGGATGCCGTACGTTGTGGTGTACCGGTTTGCTGTTGAACTCCATCTTAACAATTAAAATTTTGTATATAGGGCGGACATGGTGGCACATCCCCTTTTAATATGGAAGTACCACTGGTCTTCTACCGCAAGAACTCAAATTTCAGCAATCCTGCACTTACTGGCCCACCATTGCTGTGGCAGCAACTAGCTGGAAAATACTCTAACATGGATGTCGCTGGCACTATTGACATGCTTCTCGGCTACCCTATTCCGGCTATGACGCAAGGTTACATAGTACCAGAAGCGTTCTCCTTGGTAAACGATGGTAACAGATCAGAATATGAGCGATTGGTGATGAAGGATTTATTCAAACAGAAGCAAGTATATGTCTCGGCTTTATTGAAGAAACTTGGAATGTCCTTCGCCATTGGTAATATGACACTGCGAAGGAATACAGACTTGGTGAGGGGTCTAATGATTATTCTGATCTTTCTATTTTGCGATGTTGGTTAATCTAATTTGTATTTAAATTTGCAGGACCCTCCGGACTATCCGTCTCATCAGTACCTTGCCGAGTCCATTGAACTGATCAAGGCGTATTCGCAGGCTCGGTCAGATTGGAACTCTCGCTTCATCATTCGCAATGTCGTTCTTGTCATATTTTTCAACATTATTACTATTTTAACATTCATTTTCCTTATGGAGTATTTTACTTTCGCATCGCCCTTCTGTTTCGTGTCCCTATTCAACTTTAACCATTCCAAGCATGAATATAGCGCAGAAGTTCACAAGTCCTTACTCAAGAATCGAAGAGCCATGATTCTATCCTTTTTCGCTGTTTTACTGCAGTTTGCGTTAATCAATATCATTTTCTACGCTTATTACGGAACTAAGGGTTATGGTCAAGTTGGAACTGTAGACTCTACCATTCTTCATACTCCGCAAGTGCTACCCGCTTATCTTGTTACGGTGATTCTGACAAGCTGGGTCACACAATATGTCGTTGAGAAATTGTTCGTCTTGGTCCATGTCGACTGGTCTGTGATCAGGACCGTTGGTCGATCAGAGTATGATCTGGAGGCGATCGACACGAATGAAAGTTCAAGGGGAATCAGTCTTAGTCAGAGAGGCAGAAGAAAAGTAGGAGCAATCCATTATTGGGCTAAGGTACTGTTTGGGGCAACTGTTTACTACAAAGATATTCAAATGGTGTATCTTCTGAAAGAGTATCTGCTTCTTTGGAGTGTTGTTGCTGTCTGTATTTGTTTAAGGTAAGGATGACTGCAGATGAAATATTTTTCATGTACGTCGGGTTAACATCTCGCATTAACACTCTTGCTGCTTTTAGTTTAATGAGTTACTTCGCATTCATCATTCCGTTTGCCTTTGATAATCCTTTCATTGAGATGGCTTCATGGGGTCTTCGATTCAGGATTTTGACTCTCTGTGGGATGACTATTCCAGTTTGTATTTTCTTTTTTTGGTATTTCTTTCCGCCTGGTTGGCTGATGTTAGTTACTTCATTAGATACTGTTGGGTCACTTCAAATCTATTATCTCATGGCCTTCACCCGTTGTTATGCACCAAGAATACAGTATTCTTGATCCTCTATTTTACATGGGTGCATTAAAATTCTACCACATGAACTATGTTCATATGAAGACTGGATCGCAACCAGCGTCGCCCAATACAAGCCGTCACAATAATGGGGAGACATCTCTAACGCAAAATCACGGAATGACGATGACCGACATACAATTAATAGATATTCATAACGAAAAGCCTCAGACTTCTCAGAAACCGTTGATTCCAACGCAATCTTTGCCAGGAACTGCACAGCCGTCCAATCCAGACTCGATTTACCCCCAGACGCCATCATCAATTTCGATACGAAATCGAGGCAACCCGAATTCATTACAAATCACCGTTCCTTCCAAAAACTCAAACGGCAGCGAAAACCACACAAGTAGAAATCAGGCAACTCAATGGAAGATCGAATACACCCATTTATTGCAGATTTTTACTCCGGACAATGTACACAAATATGGATCAGTGCAAGATTTAGCAGATATAGCGTTGAGAAAGCAATATTATGGATTACCAGATGATGAAGGGAAAAAAGAGTGAAATTGTTGAAAATTTTTATGTTACCGATGCATCTTTTATTTATTATTATTTGACGGATAATATAGAATTGTAATCATATAATAAATATAGACGAATTAAATTTCGAGTTGGCCGCTACTGGCATGTTTAATGAGCTTATAGTTGCAAGCAGTCATGTTTTAGGCGCAAAAGTATGGATAGCGAAGTGAGTCAATCTCTACAATGAATTAGTTGAATGTCCATCCGACATACCCATAACCAAGGAGATAACTGGAATCCGGAATCTCATTAAGGTAGGACAACTCATTGTTGTAAGCAAACATTGATAATGGTAGACAGTTTCAATTGAAAATGTTGACAGTGTGGGGAGAAAGGAACCCATGTTTGTGAAAGTGTTGGAAGAGTACGAAGATTCCGTGTTTGCAAGTATTGGAGGAGTGGGTATTGAATACGTCTGATTGTACTCGCGTGGAGAGTGGTGATACGGAATTTGGGACTCCTTCTCAAAAGTTACTTAATGTGCTAGAGATTTGTTGACGTGACTAGCATATCACTTTGAACTGATGGAAAACTAAAGTAGTACAGGCCACACAAGATTGTAGGGATACCAAATTACTGCATCACTTGAGGCATTTTGATTGCGACTGACATGGACGACGACATGGTATTTTTGGTATTCGATATTCGTGACATGTGTTTAGTATTTCATTATTTTGTTCGAAGTTTGTTGGTATTTACAGGGAAGGAGAGGAAGCAATCAAGTATCGAGAATCTACGAATTATAACTTACAAACTTTTATGACTATGATTTTATTAATCATTATGTATTGAGAAATACAACCTACTATATCCGAAACGAGTAACTTCACTACTCAATATTGTTAAGATTTATAGCAAGATCAGAATTATTTATTTAGGAAGTAGAATGGCAAGTTTTTAAATGATATATGTGCCAATGAATCATTACTCCGTTGACAGACATGTATATCAGATATTTGTTTGCGTCTATACTTACATTGACTCATACAAATGTGAAGTTGCTATTCGTCGTTCGTTGGTCGGCTTTCGCCTTTAATTTAGACATTTATTAAGAACAGGATAGAATCCCAAATTGTGATAACTCTCTCCTTGTTTATTTAGCAATATAATTTACACAAATTTGCCTTTGTCGTGAATAATCACTGGGGGTAGTTCAGAAAGGTCTATAATTTAGATTTAAATCTTCAGCAAAGTCTGTGTGACACCATGATTCCACATTAGGCTTCTGAATCACCTAATAGCAATGAACTAGAGCCAACCCTTAAGCTTCACCAGTGGCTGAATGAGGCAGTTCAGAAAAGTTTTCGGCAGTTATGGTTCTTTTACCAACAAAAAAGGATGAGAAGGATATGACCATTTTGCAACTCTTGGCGAATGATAAGTATCGCAATTAGGCCCGGAAAGCACGACTTAACTCGATGCGTCAATAAAACAACCTCATATGGAACTCGGCGTTTAACAAAGATAGAGATGCTCCAGCTGTAATCGAGAATAGAAGATGCCGATTTACAAACCATTGAATCTATACACAAGCAGAATTCGGTAACATCACAATGGCGACATCCCCGAGATATATGGGCATCAGGATGCCCCAGGATATCTTGGAACAAGCTGTCTCTATAACATAGTCAGAGAAAACATCTTCGCGAGATTGCGCAAGATATCGCGGTAGCAACATCAGAATGTCCTGGTGATAAACCTTCATGAGGCGACCGGAGGCCATCATTTACAGACGGAGGTCATTGAGGACGATATATGTATGAGAAAAATACATTAGTATTACGAAATGCCCCTACGGACATCGCGTGGCCTAATCTTCGCGATATCGTCCTGCCGCAATGATTTACCGTACACATTCCGGGGACATTCTCACCAGATATGTCTCTGTCGAGGATATCTTCCACTGTCTTGAGAAAACGATAACATACTGATTCATTTTCCTCAATACTAGGCTCTCGATTGTTTGTTGAGAAGGAATGTAATTATTTTGATTTAGGCTACTAAACTTATATTCTATTGTTGAATTTGATGTCGTTAAGCATGTGTCATGTCTTTCGAGAGTTGGATGTCGGTATTTGGTATTCGGGACATATGTTTAGTATTTCATTATTTCCTATGGACTTTTATTTGTAGGGAAACAAAGGAAGGAATCAATTAAAAATATTACGAATTGCAGCTAACAAAATTTTATGACGATGTTTTTATTAATAATGATTTATTGAGAAGGATAACATCATATTCGAAACGAGTTATTTCACTCTTTGATATATCGCCTATTGGAAATAAACCCACATATCACGGAAGGAAACGATCCCCAAACATCCTCCTGTTCGACACTGCGACGACAGCGAGACCTATCAATGTATCTAAACAAACTGGACAAGGTAAACCGCTGTACGAAGATGTGGATGGATTATGCTAGTGCGAACAATTGCTAAAGATTATTAGAAAGATAATTAAGAGTTTCGGCGATTTGGAATAAGAGCAATAAACGATGGTTGTTTATGTTAAAGATTGAAGAATCCATTTTTAGCTTTCTATTTTCAGTATAGTTTACAATATGATATTGTTTATATTTAGCTTAGTAAGATACAATTAGTCATTATTGTATGATAAAGTAGTTAACTTAGCAGTTATTATTTGTTATATTAGTTTAGGCGCATAAGTGGCTAATCATGCAACGTACACGGTAAAACGCCCCAACGCGTAGTTTAAGTGTTTAGTTTGCAGAATTACTTAAATCTATATTTAGATTATTACTTGTCTATAAAAGGAAATCTTTTACTTCCTAAATAAATAATTCTGATCTTGCTCTAAATCTTAACATGGTTGTTTATGTTAAAGATTGAAGAATCCATTTTTAGCTTTCTATTTTCAGTATAGTTTACAATATGATATTGTTTATATTTAGCTTAGTAAGATACAATTAGTCATTGTATGATAAAGTAGGTTTATAGCATTTGTGTTGAAGAAATAATTATCCGGTAGCCTTCAGATTAAAGAATTTAATTTTGTGCCGTTAACGAATAAACATTAAAATTGATAGGGTTTACACAACCAAACGGATTGAAACATATCCGATGCAGATTTCCATAATGTATAGTTATAGCATTCAAACAGTGTACGCCGAACAATATGGGTACAGCCTTGTGTTTGATCACAATTCTCAGAAATCTTTTGAAGCGATTTGCCATGTTGCGATAGGGTTTATTAATTTTTCAAACCAAGCGCTCAATCATGTACTTATTCGGCTTCAGGTTAATACCAATTTATACTAACAGATTTGCATAATGCGGATGGTACAGTTTCATGCAAAGCGCTTGTTTAAAACCTGATTTTTATGAAGGGTGAGCAAAACCACACACTTACTTGACAGAGTGCTAAATGGGATGTTGATAAGTTAACAGAAACAGGATAATTGGCTGTGATCACACGAATGAATCTGCCATCTCTGCTTGAAATATTCATGAACTCCTATTAATATTTTAAACTCAATCAAAACTGTTTTTAAGCTTGTTATCAACAGTACGATTTAACAGCTCTTGGAAATTTATTACACTGATTGCTCGGGAATTATATGACTAACTTCGTGGCAACATTGTGGATCATTTGATTTTGTAAATTACGCAATTTTACAAAATAAACAATACAATTTCTATGAAGCAAACCATGGGGTCACCAGACCCCAGATATCGAAGTGTGAAAGGACCTGTTTCTTGTAGAAATGTGTATATTGGTGGACATGTCTGTTCAATTGACGCAACCAGTATTAGAATTGATGCCCTTATTGATTGGTACGGAACATAAACCTTTTAATAGGTTGAACCGCGCTCACCGCATCAGATTTATGTCGCTAGTTCTACATCGATGTAGGAATCATTACCGTAGATGATTGAATTCATTCATCGAGCATGTTAGACATTAGATTTATTGCTTTGGTGGACGCATTTCGTACTTCCCATCTTTCACTAAGTGAGCACCCGAGTGAATATGAGCCTAGGTAAGGTTTATGGATCATTTGGTTGTTCCAGAACCGAGATATCGCGGGGATAGTTTTATCGTAAGATGCGGAGTTGAGTCTTCGAGTCACATACTTTTTATGTAATATTTGTCTCGATTTTCCCCTACAGAATTGATATTCGCAAACTTCTCAGGAAATTTATGGTATAGGAAGAGAAAGAGCCATACATTTGTTTGTAATGATTAAATTTTGTCGCATAGGTTACATAAATACTACATAAAACTAGGTAAACATACATCATTTTTTTCCTTCTCCAACTTTCCAGGAGGCATCAGCGTTTCCACATCTGTTTCTGTATTATCCCCCATATCATTATTAAAATTGTCTTCAATTCCATTCTGTAAGGCATCATTGCATTGACGAGACGACACCACGGAAGAGATGTTGTTCACCTGACCATGTAAATCCAAAGACGATTCAGTAGTACAATTTGCCATGCGATCTTGGCATTGCGGTAGATTATCAACAACAGAGTCTGGATCTTTGACGGAGGCCTCGTTTGTAGACTGTGTTGGCGTGACGTCGCCATCACCTGAGATAAGATTTGATTTGCTATCCAGAATGGATAGTGGAGAGAATGTTTTGATTGATGACACAGATTGGGCTTTATGAGAATCACTGACAGAGTCGGCGGAATTCAATTTGCTGGTTGAAGTTTTAGCATCCGGATTCGGATCCGTCGAGTTGCTCTTTTCATCAGTGCTGATGATAGCTTCTTCGTCAACATGAATTACCTGGTTTCCATCATCGACTCCAGGCAATCGATCAGCGCTAGAAGCCTCAAGTTCTAGGCCAGATCCACCAGCTAGTGCACTCAATGCTAACCCCCGCCCTAACAAAAATGGGCTCCAAATCAATCCATCGCTTTGCACTCTTCGGTACCCTTTCCTTCGAACCCGTTCTAGAGTGTCGTAAACGAGTTGGTGGTTTATTTGAATCTTATATTGCCCGCTTGAAGGATCTTTAATTAGCATGTTGTGCAGATCAAGTGTCGAAATTATATCGTCTGGGGTCATAGCCGTCATTTGGGAAATTTCTACAGGGAAGGATATGGGGCGTTGTGATGAGTTGTGAAAGGCGTGCACAGTAATCAGCAAATGATTGTGAAATGTGGAGACTTTCGTTCAACGGAACAAATACCAAATACATACCATTAATGCTGACAAATTCTTTCGCATTCTTACCGATGGTCGACTCATTCTTCAAGAATTTCTGCTCTAGAATTTCGAAAATCATGTTCCTCCAATAACTCCGGTAACTTAACAGCCCTAAGTCACTCAAGGGTTTTTCTGGCGATCCTGTTTTACCTTCTTTCTTTGTTAACAAGTAACCTAAACAACAAGTTGAATGTCATTTCAGCAAACAATTAATTATGGGGTATTATGAATTACCAAGAAACGGATAACGAAACATACTGAATTCAATCAGGTACTGTCCATATCCTTTTCTTTGATGCACAGGCAAAGTAAGAATACAAGAGACATTGTAATTTGACGGACTTCGCTTCTCTTTTGAAAAATATCCAACAAAGTGACATCCACTCTCGTCGCATTCTGTCATAATGTAAAACAAGAATGGCTCGACGTCGTAGTAAAGTGTCTTATGATCAAGAAACATTTTGGCGAGGAGACAAAGATTCTGACAATAGATCTGAATCAAATACAAATATTAAGAGCCATGCTCAATTCATGGTTAAAGTCGAAGCATAAACATAAGCATGGCAGGCGACTACGTGAATGGTTTAACATTACCTTATTCTTCCGCCCATCTACCTCAAATATAGAAATGCTACCATCTCTATATATTTCATCACCCGGAGGATGTCTTAAAGGACACTTCGCCTACACACCCAACGACATGAGAATGATTTCAGCTTTACCGTTGGGCTACAGAATAACAAACCTTATGCCTTCCAAACCCAAACGGCGTTTTCATATATTTTAGACAGTATTCACAAATGTACAGAAGTTGAGTTTGAGCATATTCTTGGGGATATGGCGCCATGTACCATGTATCTATTTCATATTTGCCAATTCTAATTTTACGGATGGTGGGCGGAGGGTTGGTGTAATCCTGATAGTCAGTCTGGGATGACGGATCGGGAGGCGGCAAAAGTTGAGAAGTAGGGGATAGAATCTGCAAATTGAATTAGTGAATTTGTGTAAAAAGAGAAGGAAAAAGTCGCAACGAACGGGAGCACTCAAATCTGAAGCCTTTCGAAAAGCCGCTCTATCAGCATCATCCGGAACTGTTAATGAAATGTCTGCTTCTGCTCTAGACAGTTTCCCACCAAACAAACTTCTGTCGTTCGATTTTGAATTAAGCGAACCAGACATCACCTTCCACGGTGGTCGACCTCGTTTCTTAATGGCAGTGGTAGGTGATTTTAATTCTTTATCTGATAGGTTATTTTCAACAGTGGGTAATGGCAGCCGTATTCGGATTTTTTTGTGATTCGCCACGTCTTTGCCGTCCGCACTCGGTCGCTTGCTATTTTGGGACGTACGGGAGGACGCCGTAACATTGGTTTTACTACTTCTAGACTCTGATTGATTTAACCGAGGTGTCCTTTCGAAACCATTAATGATGACCCGAGGAGAATGCATCGACTTATCGTTTGTGTTTCGTTTACGCGGCGATCCAAGTTTAGGTGAGTGTTTTTGTACCGTTGTTGGCGGAGGTCGGCCTGTTTTATCCCGACATTGATGGCAGTTCCATTGCCCTGTGGACGTTACGGAAAGCGCAGATAAACGATCACTTAACAACGAAGCCTAATAAAGTGTGAATAGATATCCTAACGTACCTGGAGGCAGAGTTTCCATATTTAAGCAAAAGGAATGATATCCTCGGTCACAGTCGTCGCAGAATAGCATCTTGTTCTGGTTACGGCATGTAGATGATTTTCATTTTAGCATAACCTAAGCATTCGGACTTGGCATTTGCTTGATAACATACCCCTTGACCACGATCCCGGCAAATTTCACATGGTTTGCAATCTAGACAGTGCCAATTGTACGACATAGCAACATCTGTCAACTCTGGGGAGAATTGTAGACATGAAGGATGGCCTAATTGTTTGTATGCAGAAATATGGAAAAACCATTAGCGAATTATAAGGCGTTATTCTGTCTACAAAAAAGAAGCCAAATCATTTCGTAGAAAGAATATCACAACATATCAAGTTTTTAGTTTCTGATATGTTATTACTTGACGAAAAAACTCACCGCTATTGCCACATTCCGCACAAGATACCATTTTCTCAACTTCACCGACCCTGTTAGATTCATCTGTTCCGCCGCAAAATGAGCAAAAAGGTATCGGTTGCGCAAACTAGAAACGATAGCGAATGCATATATACGTCAAAATTTGAGATAATGCGAAGAATGGATACAAGGAGTCCATTACCGTCTCGGGGCGTTTGGTTCTAGTTGGCCGAGAGGATGTCATCATTTGTTGCTTCTTCCTGCGAGAGGAAGCTGATCCGCAGCAATAAGGTGAAGGGAAAGGAGTGGATTAGAGGTGTGCAATACAGGATAGATAATAGTCAGAAAGAACAATGTCGAATTCTATGAGATTGCTATGGAGGAATTGATGATTACGGTTCCCGAGCCAGTCCTTACTCCTCCCGTGCAAACATTTGACCTCACCTTCCTCTTTCTCTCCTCCATACTCAGAGGTTATTTTGATTATAACCACAACACTTTGGTATCTGTGCCAAATATGAATCCCAATTCTGGCTCCCACAATATCACCCGCCCGTCGCTCTGGTACTCCTATGGAACACCAATAACCCGCTTCCTAATATTCTCAATTGGAACTACCATATCTCTTCATCTATTATGGGAACGACTATATTACAAAGAATTCCTTCAAGACTCAGATATTAAAATTAAGCAGCTTGAACAAACGTTACAAATAGAAATTCAAAGGCGGAAGGACGCTGAGATGGGCTCAACATCGCCAGACAGTAAAAATGAACGAAAATTTTGGTGGAAGCCGTGGTGAATCGTCCGATAAATTCTTCATGGGCTCAAGCATAGCATATGTTATTCTACCCAAAAAATCTTCTACAGACATTAGTACCATGAATAAATGGTATGATCCAAGAGAATTTACGAATGCTTCAGTTAAGGTTAGTAGGTAGAAGGACTGAGAGTCAGCAAGGATTTTTATAGGAAGTTTGCAAATATATGTACAATGTATATAGTATTGAAAGCAACAATCATCTTAGATATAGGATAGTCTAATAGTAAATAATAGTCTTTGTCCCATTTGTCTCTTTTGATTTTGCGGCCTGAAAGACTTGCATTTCTGCCAATGGCCGCCTATCGCTCTCTGGTAGCACATGCAATGTGAACAAAACAGTGTCAAGGCAAAGTAAAGAAAAGAGGGACTCAAGAGAGAAGCACAACCCCAATGACAAAGTGGGGCCAAACTTCGTTCAAACCTGTCAATAGAGGTAAATGAAAGTACCTTTGTCTAACACTTCTGTTGACTTTGAGTCCAACTTTCCATAGTCCTTTGATAAAATTTTATCTGCATTATTGTCTGTGTTTGGCGAGGATAGATTTTCTTCACCCCGAATCTTCTTAATCTCTTGTTCCAGTTCATACAACCGAAGGTTGACTTTGCTTTCATATTCCAACCGATCTTGTCTGGCCCATACTAGATTTAACGCCAGTGATCCTAAAACTGCGTAAAGAAAGTACGACCTAAGATAAGGTGCATAACTTGCGACAAAAAGGCGGAATGCAGAAGGGGACGAGGTTGGCGGGCTCGAGGTAGAACTCAAGCGGCCGATCGAAGGCAAGAAATTTGAGGTAGGATGTGGTCGAAGCCCGATAGCTGTTCTGGCAAAAGTGAAGCGACATACCCGAAAATGATTCATCTTGATAATTTGAAGAGATATAAGGCTGGTAGAATTCATGTCCACTAATCGGTCTTAGATCCGGATTCTGGGTTTGTTGGGCGATTGTTGTTCCGATCATCAGCAACCTGCCTGAGCGGAATCTCGTATCTTGCAGTCATCGGTACTAGGACACTTCACAGTGGATGTCCGTAAGCTAATTTAGCTTCAGGAATTTCAATATATGCAATGACCGGAGGTATAAGTATATTATTTTATCATGCATAATGAACTATGTTGCATTATGAATAGTAAAGGATAATTGTCGACAAGGGGCATTGAACGCTTTTCCCTACTATCATAAATAAGTAAAGAAACATTGTTCTCAATATTGGTTTCAATCCAGATATTCTTACGGATCCAAACAAAAGTCTTTGGAATCCAACTAGCAATAGGAATAGCAACACTCTTTAATAGCTAGATTCATTTTGCAATTTCCAAAATCCTATCTGTATTGTCTACTACCCACCGTAGACGCTGCATTCCATATCCGAAGTAATCAAAGTCAATTTCTCGCCTACCCAACATATCGATTTCCCTACTCAACCCCCATAATCCCCACATAAGGTGACTGACAATAGTGAACATTTCAACTTCAGTCAACAATGATTGTAATATTTCCTGTTCGGATTTGGGATGAGATTGGCTCGCAATTGAGATGACTGGAAAGTACGAGAGAACATCGAGACGTGAAAGGGGAGAGTTGGCTGACATTTCTGTTCTACTGGTGAATTTAGAAACGAATGAGTCAAGATAGGCTTTTAAAAAGCGTATCTGTTCAGTTTGAGAAGGATATCGCGACGGAACGAGAACGTGCGGAGTTGAACAGTGATAATCGGCAGTCCATTCGATGAAATGATTTGCGATGTCATAACCACGATAATTGTAACCTGCGTATTCTATTATACAATAAGTTAGCTTTTGGCCCCAACCTGGGAAACGGAATAAAGGAAGAGAATAAACCGTAGTCGACTAAGACTATTTCTCCAGTTTTGCGATGCCGCAGAATATTACCATACTGCGACTGTAAGGGAAGAAAAGGAAGTCAGCACGACGAAAAGAATTAGAGAATAGAGGGCTAGTACGAACATCATTGTGCGAAAACACGATCGGTGACCCCACATCTGACAAACGTGTCTTTAAACTATCGATAAGACTTCCAAACTCAGAAAATTTCACACTATCCAGAATTTGCTTTCTCTCTGGATACACTGTTAACAGTTCGTCAACTCCGTTCATGGCCATATAAAAATACTTGTTGATAGCCCCCCAAATTTCGGCTCGGTCTCTCGTGGAAGTAGGACTCGGGGGGAATTCATTGACCATATTATGCAGGTCGAACAGCTTGGAGGCGATAAGAGGTGAAATCTGTGGGTCCCGAATATCCTCTTTGGTGAGCGTCTCGCAGTTGAGGTACTCCTCGAAACGGCCGTTTGTAAATACCCCCAGCAGCTTTGGCCCATATCCCGTTTTTGAGAGACGATCGAGCCAGAAAATTTCTCTCTCACGGTGAAAGTACTAGGTATTAATAGAATTAACTGCAAGTCATAGTTTCCGCTGAAATTCAAACCAATCTCGTACCTGTTCAGTTCCAACACCATAAACTCGCAACAGCAGGCGACGCTTCCGTCTTCTTTCTCCTTCATACCAGAAAGGTCCATGGACTACAAATATACAGTTCGTCATGGCGCCTGATATCCTTTCAAGTCGCAAGTCCGCAGCATTTGAGACGCTCTTCCAATTGTCCCAGTTGTTAGTGTACGGAACTAGTATCTTGTGAACCAATGAAAGCAATTTCTGTTTGAAGAGCAAAGTTGTTTCTTCGGAGCTCAGCAGTCTGCATATTTAAATTAGTCAAATAAATGATCAGGTAATGCAAGAAAAGTCATGACAGTGGCGAAGCCAATCCCGAAAAACGTTTTCGTTGAATGAAAGCAAACGTACACCACATCCAGAGATTCATCTGTGAATTCATATTCTGCTGAAATACCGCTCAATCTTTTTTTAATTCTCCTGTCCAATTTGATACCGTCTTTGAGGTTATCCCCCACTAATATTTGCTTCTCCTTCTTTGCTTTGTCCGGATTAATCGTCACAGTTTGGTTGACTACATGAACATTTCTGGATGCAATACTGTCGTCAGAATCGGCAATTGCCAGCGAGGTTTGTCCCTGCTGCATAGAATCAACCAATGCATTAATTTCCATATTGTGGGTATTATCGCTGCTGTCGTTTGATACTGGCATTGAAGTATTAAGCGGTGAAAGATTTGGAATGTATGAATCGATTGGTGATGCGGTCATAACCAGAGATCACCAGTTTGAATTTTAAGCTCCTCTCAGATATATTAAAACTGATGCCTTTTTAATTTATGATATATCACTATTTCATCCGGTTACATCGCACTACTAGCTTATGACTTTCAAACATTTTTTCGTATCGGAATCCTAAATCAACTGGCCACATACTTTATTACTTAACAATGCACAACTGTATGATCTAATGATAGGCAGACAATCATCCTGAATGAATTTTGACTTTCGAAATTTGAAAATAACTGCAATCAGTAACTTTGATAGCAGTCCTTAACACTTCTCCATCTAGCTCGAAAACGTTAGGTGTTGCGCCCTCACCAATTTTGTTGAAGCCACTTTTGTGTGGCCAAACAGAATTAGGCAATAATACAACGTCCAAATAAGTTCTTTCTAGACCGCATGTCGGCATTATTATCTACCAAATTTGGAAACATTACAAAGCAGCCAAATTGCAGAACATACTTGCTTGCTGAATCCCAATGGAAGTTACGAATATATATAGGCGTCCCTGAACGCAGAATTGGTATAGACTCGAGCACGTAGAAACCGAACAAGACTAGAAGAACCCAACTTAATAGAACTCTGATAAACCTACCGAAAAGAAGAAATTATGAATACGAGATATTTCGCAGTTAAATTATTACAATGTTCAGCTTTGTGCGCACTAGTTCTCCTCAGTAATGATCAAGTCGATGCCGCCCCGTCCGGTTCTAATGGTTCTAATTGGGTTGCTGTGCAAGACGGTCATCTCAAGCTTAACAACTGCAACTTCTACTTTCATGGTGCCAATGTCTATTTTCTGCCTTACAAGAATCAGAGAGACGTCATAGAAGGATTGGACACAGCTCAACGGAATGGAATTAACGTGAGTTGTTTGATACACCTTGCGACAAGATATAATGAAGTCCAATCTGTCTAGAGCTAATTTCATGTTTTTTCCGTAATTAATCAGGTCGTAAGAACATGGGCGTTCATGGATACTGCTCACGAAAACGTACAATTTCAATGGTTTGATGCGTCCAAAGGTGACACAGTGATAAATGACGAAATCAATCAAAAATACAGCTTAAAAGGTTTATCACAACTGGATATGGTCATAGCAGAAGCGAAGAAGCGCGATATCAAATTGATTCTTCCACTTGTGAATAATTGGCATGAATTCGGTGGTATGGATATTTATAATGATTGGTAAGACTACAGTTTTTATTCCACTTTAATGAGGCGTCTCTGCAACTTCTATATTAAACTCATAATTTCTTAGGTTTGGTGGAACATACCACGATGATTTTTATACCGGGACAAAACAACGCGAAGCATTTAAAAAATACATCAGAGCCGTCGTCGGCAGAACCAATACGGTCACTGGGGTTCCGTATAAAGACGAGCCCACTATTATGGCATGGTATGGTATTCTATAGTGGAAAGTCATCGCGGGACCGCTGACTCATTCAAATACTATAGGGAGCTAGCCAATGAACCGAGATGCAAATCAGAAACTCGACCTTCTAATTTTAGATCCTTTCCACCATCACCCAATTGTACTGCCCAAACCATAACAACGTGGGCTCAAGGTTGGTCTTGATTTTGAATGAACGGTATCAATTTTAAACTGAACCTGATTAATTATATTTATTTATCACACAGAAATGAGCAGATTAATTAAAAGCATTGATTCAAATCACCTGGTAGGATTAGGTGATGAAGGATTCGGTGTTAACGTACCCCGCGGGACGAATAATACCGGTCGCACTAAATCTGACTGGTGGCCATTTAATAATACCGATGGCATTGATTTTGAAAAGAATCTACAGATAGCAGACATTGATTTTGGAACCTTCCAGTATGTGTTTCATTTGTTCTCGTATAATCAGCTCCAGGAAACAAATTCACCATTACTTTTTATTAAATTGATAATGATAGCATGTACCCCGAAGACTGGATTTCCAATTCATCTGAAAGGCGAGCATTCACCTCGGAGTATGTGAAATGGCATGCAGAAATGGCCAAGAAGTACAAGAAGCCGGTCATCATGGAGGAATACGGATCAAAGGATCTTAATAACAGAAAGAGTATGTTTGACGAGTGGCATCAAATTGTAAGAAATGATGATTTGGCGGGTACTATGTTTTGGTACGTTACCAACGAATATTTAATGTTTCTGCCCCTCGATGGATTATATCGCGCGATACTATATACTCATTTTGCGGTTGCTTCGTATCGTATTTATAGGACTTTGGCCGTCGATCAAGTTCCAGAATCTGACCAAAGGGCAATATACGGTAATGCGATACAATCACTATTTGGTGAACATATAAGGTCGATGAAGGACAAGACTAGAAATTGTCGATAGTCGATTTCTTGCCTAGATTTCAGGGTTCACGCAATAGCGCATGACAAAATTCACTGAAACGACAGAGATGATAAATTAATACAACATGAATAAGGAATGCTAACACGATATCAGGGATACGCTCATGTATCTTGACTCTATAGTAGGTCATGGGCTCTCAATATATCTTTGAAGGCTTGACGCACGGTTAATAAAAGAGACATAATGTTTTATTAATAGTTACATTTTAGAATCATATCTATTTTTAAGAAGAGACTGTTTGTAGTTACGACTATATGACTGCTGACCCGAAAATTCTGACTATTTCCAAAGCATATTTTCGTTCTTGCATACAACATAATCCAAAAACATCTCGTCATTCACTCCGCATGTTTGACAAATAAATAATATCCATTCTACCTAGTAACTGATGACATCCATTTTTACAGAACTTCTACAGAATCGGGCACCGAACCCACTAAATATTCCATTCTAATCGATTCGAACAACCCTGGGTCTCCAAGCAGTTGTTGGTCTCCGGACCACCCTAGGTTTCCGAACAACTTTAGGTTTCGGGACAACCTTAGACTTTGGGCCATCCTTCGGTTTATCAAAAGCCTTGGACACAGCGGCCGCACCACCTCCAACTGCTGCACCAGCCAGACCTCCGACACCGAAACCAACAACATTGGTAATAACTTTCTCGGCCAATCCACCTTTAACCAACCCAGTTTTGACGATCGCTTTGGTAGTCAGTTGTTCGGCACCTACTTCTACTATTTTTGTCGCTGCATAACTAATCAGGGGTTTCGCTATGAAGCCAGCCGGAGGCATCGGGGTTGGTAGGGAGAAAGAGTGATGAGTGAGGGATAGAATGAGTAATAAAAGCGATAGGAGTTCACTGAGATTCATCATTTCATGATTATGAGTTGGAACCGTCGGAGAAAAAGCTTTACGATCAATGAGATAAAATGTCTAGCAATATCAACAGTTGAACAATTAATTCTCGTTTCGTTATTACAAGGTTTTTCTTGCTCGTCGTAAACCGCAAAATGAAAAAAGTTTCCAGAGCAATATTTCACTCTCATACCAACGTCCTCGTCAAAACCCTACCAAAAATCGTCACGCACCTGACTCCTTAATCAGTCTTAAAACTCCCCCTAAATTCACCACACTGAAACAAATCACTCGTTATAACCTTGCCTATCTGAGCTAGCAACACCAAAACCAGCATTGTCCAGTTGATCTCCCTTCCTAACGTATTGTTTGAGTTTCCGAGTCTCTGACAACCGCGAGTTCACCCCTGAACGAAACGCATTCCGTTGCCCCGGATTTCACGGGTTTAAACGGACTTGATCGGGTTTGAAGAAATTACGGAAAGGGGTTACGAAATGATGTGATATCTCGGGATACAAGCATGCTGTTGTTAATTTTAACTTGTCACTTATTAAACATAAACTTTTGTGACAAAATGAAAAATTTATGTGTTGAACCGTTTCGCTATTTTTGCATTGCTATGACCTGTATTTTTCCGTGTTTTCTTTAGATATCTCTGAAGCAATATTTATGAAATTGTATGATAAACTGTTAATTTCAAAGTCCATAGTTCGCTTTATCTAATTGATTGACGTTTCCCAGTCTGCTAGCGAATCCAGGCGGCGGCGGCAATGAGAATTACAAGGATCTTTATCTGATTTTTTATCAACTTTGTACCTAGTAAATTTATTGATCTCAGGAGTTTGCTTGAAGATAGGAGATAGTAGCCCATCAATAAATGGAACTGGATCTAGCAAATTATTATCTACGTGAATTTGATACACACGATTCACAAATCACAAACACAAGAAGCAAAAAAAGTCATTTGTGTTCAAAATTATATTTCAATTTGCAATGTTGCTGTTGACAAATCGGCCAGGTAGATTAAACAAACTAGTTATATATACTTTACATATAATGTATACTTATTACTACGTTGATTATCACGTGCAAAGTTGGTTTAGTGGTATAATTGCCGCCTGCCACTGAGATACACCGACAATTGTTGGTATGTCTCTAGTTCGCGGCAGACCCGGTTCGATTCCCGGACTTTGCAAATCCATTTTTCTTTTGCTAATTCAAATGGGATTTGAAATACTTATAGAATTTTAGAAGCCCGGGGGTTGTGTTTGGATGTGAAGTCGTGCAGAGTCATTGTTGTTTGGAGAATTCTCTAGTCAATATTGAAGCATAAGGGAACAATATTTGGTAGTCAAGATTTTATTTTTATTTTTCAAACCCACAGATGATTTATTCCATTGACAATTATTGTATCTGGCGAGGATGTCGCAACGATGTGCAATTTAAATCATCGAGACGAGGCTATCCCGAAGACATATCCATTCTTTGGGTGGGATTCCGGATCCTGGATGTGTCGGTTAAAACTTAAGTTACAATTTCCCAACAACAATTCATTCCCTACGTCAAATCATTCATCTGTATTCTGAATACCATTCTTCAAAATCTCAACCATTAAACTCCAACTTTATATACATTTCAAATTTTCTGGTTCACCCTAACGTGCAAAGTTGGTTTAGTGGTATAATTGCCGCCTGCCATTTACACATACCGACATTCGTTGGTATACATCTAGTGCGCGGCAGACCCGGGTTCGATTCCCGGACTTTGCAATCCCTATTTTGCTTTTGCTGGTTCAGATGGGGTTTGAATCTAATAAATGTTTTGAAGTGGGGGTTGTGTTTGGATTGGGTATTCAATTTTAGTGTTGAGATAGTTTAAGGGTGGAGTCATTATTTTTAAAGAAATTTTGTAGTCAAATTTTCAGAACGAGAGAACCAGTATTTGAAAATCCAGATTATATTTGTTTTCGGTTACGACAAAATGTTTATATAAATCGACTGTTAAAATATCTGGCCAAGTGAAATCATCTATTGGTATATAACTTCTAATACTAACGCTACATTTCACCAAACTACAGCTACCTCATTTAATTTCAATTTTTATTTCATTTCCATTTCTAATTTAGATCTAAATTTTTTTCATAAGTATAATTCAATCGGTATAAAGTTTCAAGTTTTCTGATGTGAGTTTTTAAGATTGCTCGAGTCAGGTCTGGAGGATCATAGATCACAGATCACAAATTATAGGTCCCAGACTAACAAGACTGCAAAACAGGTTCTACTCGAAACGTGGTTTAAATGTGGAGAATGGAAGTGATCGAGGTGTTTACTGAATTCAGAATAGTCAGAATGAAGAACGGTTAGAATTGGTATTCAAAATGTGACCCAAAAAACAAAACCAAAAACAAAAGAAAGAAAAAGAAAAAGAGGAGGAATTATCGACGTACCAGTTTCCACCGCCTCCCCCGTTTCCAACGATTCTTTCTACCCTCGTAGACGGAACTTCACCGTTTAAAAAAACCGTAGATTTAAATGTTTCTTTATTCGGCAAAGTAAGTAAAACTTTGAGATGCCGTTTTAGTTGTGTCTGAATGGAAGGTTCACGAGACACAGGTGTATTTGGGTCAACTGGAATGGGTTCTTGTTCAACGTTAATTTCCATTTCAACGTCGATATTGGCATCGTCAGGATCAGGGTTGCCGTCTTGATTGTTGTTCACATTCACGCTTTGATCGTCGTTTAGGGTTGCCATTCGAGATTTAAACTCTGTTTGAATGTTTTCCCATTTCTTGATAACAGAATGAACGTTTCCAATGTCGAACCAAAATTTTTGCATATTCGCATGTACTTTTTGTAATCTGTCTAGTAAATTGTCGGTATAGTGTTGAACCAGTTGCGGATGTGTCCAGATTTCCAATGGTTTGAATTGCGACGGAGATTTAGGAGATGGTAATTTGGGTAAATGATTGAGTAAATAGGTGTGCGAGTTGTGGAGTAAATCTGGGTCTGGATCGCCAGTGGATAACGTCAATGTGAGTCGATCTAAACCAATGTAGAGACCTTCTAAGAGTTGCATCAAGATTTCGAGTTTGGCGAGGGAACATAGTTTTCCGAGGGTCATTGGGTTGCCGTTTTTGTCACTGTTGTTTTCGAAAAAGTTGCGACAGTAGTGGAGCATGGAAGGGTTGGAGCAAATGTTGCAGACTTCTCTAGGCGATTTTTGCTGGTCGATGATGATTCGGAAAACATCAGGAGAAAGATTCGACATTTTGGCTGTAACTTGTTGTTCTTTCTTTGAACTCGGCATGCTGGCGGCAGACCCTGAGCGAGCCGGATTCACGGATCCTTGGGTAGTGCCATCACTAGCAGGGTTGGACAGGGGAAAAGGAAGTCGGTCAGGTGTGGTTCTATCCACTTTAATATCCCATGCATGCTGTACATCAAACACCCAATTCATTCTAAAACTACTTTTCTTTCCCTTAACTTTAACTCCTCTTGAATCATGAAAAGGACTGAACGGGGAGCTCGATAAAACTAAAGAATACGATCCTTCCATCCATACGTCAGGTACGGTAAATTCGATTTCGTAGACAGTAGAAGGATTAAGACGACGGGGACTCAAGAGTGAGAATTTGTAGGTTCTTTTGGGTGGTTCGTTTTGTTTTCGATTAGCGGAGGACCGGGAAGGTGACGGGGATCGGGAAGTAGAGGGGGAAGACGGAGGACGAGGAATGATTTTGAAAACGGAGATTTTAAAGTACAATTTTTGATCAATGGACGAGACGGTAGTGAACTGAAGTTTTAATTTTTGTAGAGGTCGTACATTGATATCGGATATAGAAGGATTCGTGATCAAAATACTAGACGAATCAACGACATCTGATGTCAAGTCATGAGAGGAGGTTGATGAACCACCGGCACTTGAGGAAGACTCTCCAGACTCGGATCTATCGGACCTAGTGGAGGCGGTATCCTCGACTCGAGATGAAGCTAAAGCTGCCGATAGCAATGAACCTGATGCGGATTGAGAGTTGAACTCAGAAAGGGGAATTGATCTGACGACAATTGGTTCGAAAGGTGCTTGTAGAGTGGGTGTGATCCATGCAAGCATCAAGACGACGAGGAAGGCAGTGGTGAATTTGAAGGGCACTTTGTAGATCGATGATGTCGGAGTTGAAGTCGAGCAGACGAGAGAAATTGGGCGGGATAGTTGGGTGTACATGATGACGATGACGGATGATTGATGAGGGTATTTAAGCGATGGGGGAATCGGACTTCAGAGTGATTGACTTTTTACCAAAATCACGGTATCGTCCGTCAATGCTGAACGACAAGGTGCCAAGAAAATCTTTTCCCGGGGGATATTATCAGCTAAACTCAGATTTTGTAGCCAAAAATCCAATTTTTTCAATAAATCGTGGAAGTGAGAGGAAGAGAGAAAAGTGCAATCAAAAAACACCAGAACGCATTATGAAATAGAAAACAAAAGCATGAGGTCGACCAGAAGCACCTGATAATAGTGAGGTTGTGTTATACAACAAATCTACAGATGGCGGTTTGATGTGGGAGAGGACCGCCACGTTTTGAGGAGAGATTGTAAAAGGTATTGGTCCGTGAAACAAAATCGACAATTTTAACATAAGCCCAAACCCACACAATCAAAGTAGCCAGGGGGTATCAGACGAGATCACTGCAAACAGGGGGAAATGGAACGTGCGTGGTGTTGCATCAAAAGAACCGAGATGGAGACCTAGATGGGTCGTGATATTTCTTGGAGGCATGCAATAGCAAGAGATAATTATGGACAATTTTGGTAGAAAATCCCTCAGAAATCTAGACTATTAAATGGGACTACTTGAAGAGTGCGATGAGACGTGGAGATGATGCAGTCATGACTGTATTGGAGTGAAATACCAGCTAATACAATTCAATCTAGATCAGTCAGTATAAGCAAGATGTATTGTCGTCGATTGTTGTAGTGGGTGTAGTGTAGTGTAGTGGGTGTAGAGTAGTGGGTGTAGAGTGCAGTGGAATAGGGCGCATTAGTAGAGTAGCGCATCCAGAGTGCATCCAGAGTAACTCTTGCAGCCTGTGGCTTAGCCAACTGGCCAAGTGGGTTCACTGGTTCACTGGTTCACTGGTTCACTGGTTCACTGGTTCACCCATCGGCAACCTGGCAAGTGAACTGTTTGCGATCTGCCTTCTGCAAAGATTGTCCGCTCAGCCACACCTTCCCCCTCGTTCCCTCTCTCGTTCCCTCTCTCTTCATTCCATCCCACATCCACACACTCTATACACTACCACAACTCACACACAACAAATGGAGTACACCGGACAGCCCTCGGACCTCACCATCGTAGACCTCTTTCCCCAAGGTATGTTCATACGCTCCCTCTCTCCTCTCTCTCTCTCGCTGCCCCCGGCTACTTGTCCGCGGATGACTAATTCCCTCCGCCCTTACTCCCCACCATCCACTTCAACCATCGCTTCACACGGTACTCTGCCCAACTCTTTGCTCAACCCCACTCATCCCAAACCAAAACAGAACTCTTGCCCTGGAACAGCAACAAACAGTCCTCCGCCAATAATCCCTCAAATTATATCTCGCAAGCCGCCCTCCTAGGCCTCATCAACCCAGATTTGATCAACAACAACAGCAGCAGCAACAGCAGCAACAATAACTCTACCTCCGCCCCCTCCGATTCTACCAACAACACAACCTCAAATTCCAACAATCTGTCAATGCTCAGCAGAAATAGCAATAATAACCGCAAACATGCCTTGCCCTCAGAACTCGATACCTCAAACCTGAAAAACTCCAAAGTCGAATTATGTAATTATCTCTCTACCTCTTACTTTTTTTTTCCAAAAGATAAAAGAATCATTCCCTTGCTCATTCCTATTAAAATTCTGTAGCTAAAGGCTCTGCAAAATCCAGAAAAAGTTTCTCTGTAGACGACGACGATGGTATGTGTTGGTAATTCCCTCGGTTGTCATCATAGCATGTCACTCTTTTCTCACTCTATACGTTCACTATCAATTCCCATCAACAGACGTCACTTTGGTTAAAAAAGAAGATGAAACCGGCACACAGAAAAAGAAACCCGGCCGCAAACCGAGTACCACTGAACCCAACTCTAAGCGTAAAGCACAAAACAGGGCTGCCCAAAGAGTATGTTTTCTCTAAACTATTCATTCTCTTTCTCTCTCTAGAGTAAAAACTCTTTGTCCGTCGCACTCCTTCTCACAATCTTGCATTTTCAACTCAACTTTTGAATAGGCTTTCAGAGAGCGAAAGGAGCGATATATAACAGCATTGGAAACTCGAGTCAAGGAGCTCGAAGAAGGAACAGATTCAGAAAAGGACTTGTTGAAACAAGAGAACCAGACTTTAAAAGCCCTTATTCAAAAGTTGGAAACCGAAAATTATTATCTAAAAGGATTATCATTCACTTTTGAAGGCCCCAAACTCCAAAATCTCCCAACAATGACCACAACCAACGCCAACCCTGTTCGTTTATCGTCTCCTACTGATTCAGCTACTTCCCCCAATGCACCTTCTGATTCACACAGTATGAACTCTATCCTTCAACTCCCCTCGTCGCCAGAAAGTTCAGCGTCGTCTGGCAACAATCGTTCCAAACCTGATGTTCCACAGATCAATACAACAACCGTAGAGGATCAACAGGCCGATGTTTTTAATTTCCTTCCCGATGGCGGCCTCGACCTCCTTTCTCCAACCACATCCGGTGCTCTGCCCGAGTTACTTCCGTCTCCTCTCCCTCAGTCAGCCATCTCTTCCGCCAATACATCGACGGTCGTCTCCCCAACCTCACCGTCGTTTTTTCAAAATAACTCTACAGAGCAAGCAGACAGCTCGGCGACCAACTCCCTTCTGCCCTCCGGCCCCGTCACCTTTGGAGCGATTCCGTCATCGACAACTGACAACTCGAATGGGGCCTTGTCTTCTGGTGTTTGCGAATTCCGTCAAGCAGATTTTACAACCTACCGAACCAACCCGATCATATCCACATCCACCAATGGGACAATGCCATTCAGTTCAACGTTCACCAACCCCTTTGTGCCGGGTCTGATGGACGAAGACTTGGAAGAACTCCTCAATATGCCGACAGGTCAGACGACTCAGATGTCGACGTCGTCCTCCACAACCCTCAACGCTTCAACTTCCTCTTCTACCTCTGGCTCTACTGCCAACGTTGGCTCTACTTCCGCCTCTGTAGACTGCAAAGAAGCCATCCACATGGTGACGCCTCACTTGCAAAAGCCCTCCGATGTCATTGATTATCTTCCTTCCATGAAACCTTCCCCGAATGATGGTGCCACCGAATCGAATTGGAAGAATCAAGTCAAGAGCTACTTGGATGCCAATCTTTTAGACTTGGAAGATTTATGCGAAGCGATGACCATGAAGGCCACCTGTGAAGAGAAGCGACGTTATGTGAGTGAAAGGGTACAAGAAAAACTGAGAGGGGTGAGTGACAGTTTGGACATGAGTCAGTAGGTCTTGTGGTGAAACTGTTTTACCGTCGAATAGATTGCGACTGGGTAAAACGATTTTCAATTTGCAAGTGCACGACTTTAGTTTTCTTAACGAAGGAAATTGGATGTTTTGATGAACTTAAGTCAAATGAGTTTTTACCTTATCTCTGTCATTGCTGTTTTATCCTTTTGCTCCTTGATGTTATCCTTTCTCAAATACATTCTATAAAAAAACTCTTTCTCATTCTACACAATTGTACCATCCTTTGAATTTCTCCTTGTAATTTCTCTATCACGTACGTAACTCTGAACGGTATCTACTACAATAACAAACTAGCAAACTCATGTATCATAGTCAACCAACTTTTAACTTTTGAATTATATCTTTTGTCGTCTTTGGTATAAAATACAAATTTCTTCGATTATTTTTGAATGCCTGAAGGGGGTTATACCTAGCTCATGTAGTGCGAGTAAATAAAGAACGTGTAAAAAAAATGATCAACTTCATGTCACGAACTCGGAGGAGTCCTGGAATTCTGGAATACTAAACTAATTACATTGATATCGACGGTGCTTAATATTTTTACAACAACCATATCAGTTAAACTGATTACTTCTTTTTCTTTTTCTTTGGCCGTCTTTGGTATAAAATACAATTTTTTTACAATCATTTTTGAATGTCTGAAGGTGGTTATACCTGGTTCGAATAGGGGAGTAAATAAAAAATGTGTAATAAAATGATCAACTTCATGTCTTGAACTCTATGGAATCATTGAATTCTGGAGTCCTGGTGTACTAAATTAGTTGCGTTGAAATCAGTGAAGTTTAAAATTTTTTTTTAAAACCATATAAAGAAACTGATATGAGCCAATGTCAGTATGACTTATTTGTAGTTTATTCTTCTAATGCCACACACCTATTTTCTTTTTTTGTTTCTGCCACAAGAGTCAAGCACAGCATTTGTCCGATCATCTTACGACATCTTACACTTATGACGGCGTGGGTATTGTGCTAAAAAAAGAAGCATAGAAAACTCCGCATCGGTCTAATGAGAATGTAAGAATTCTGCGATTTATTTTTGGGTCTTCAAACTGGCTTCATAGTTCGCAGTGAGCCTATTGACCGCTTCACGTCCATTATTATGACCCACCGTCATCTAAATTTAGAATAAGAAATATCACTCGCGATGTACTTAAAACCCAAAAATTAAACCACGTGACTCCGAAAGAAAAATGCATACAGAGGTCTCCATTCTGTGATCATTCTAGCTTTCGTTTGTACTCTTCATAGCCTGTGAAACAATGATTACCTAACAACAATAGGTGCATCAATGTATTTGTCCAAATTGAATTCTATACAGAGTGAGGCTCAAACCACTCAAACGGTTCCTTTCGTAACGTACCCTGGTTACATTTGGAGCTAAAATTAGATACCAAGAGTAAAATGCACCATGTGTTTTTAATTGTTTAAATCCTTGAAACGTATTTTGGAATTGTTTGGTGATATTTATAATAAACTGATTCCCCCCGCTTTTGGTGTGTCTCCTGTATCACATTATTTTCACCGGACAATAATGTCAAATTGAAGCTTCATCCTTCTTTTTTTTTTATTACACACATTCCTCAGAACATTCAGAAACGCTTTTTTTTTACACTTACACTTCACTCTCCTACTTGCACGTTGTAAGTAGTACAACTATTCAACAATGTCTCGACCACGATCATCTTCTACATCTAGCAACGGTTCATGCAACGCCAACATGAATTTATCAGCATACAATTTAACACCGTTCCTCCCTCCATCTTCTTCAACCCATTTATTCAAATACTCAACACCACAACCCGACTCATACATGTCATCGTACAATCAGTACCCTTCTCCAGGGTTACAACCTACAAATCAGACAGCAGTTAGTTTGTTACCGGTTCCACCTATCGTTCAATCTACTGTGCCTCATCCGTCCGACCATTCTACACCGTTCAACAATTTATCACAATCATATAACTTTATTACTACACCTATTTCTTCGCCGCCTTTACAATCTTCAATGCCACTGTTACCTTCTTCTTCTCCTTCTTCCTCTCCTTCTTCCCTCCCAACTTCATCGTCGCTTATAAATCAAAATCAAAATCAAAATATATCGCTCCACCACCCTCTATTATCCGAATCTGACATCAACTCCTGTTTACTCTCCGCCGCCGAATCCGTAGCCAGAAGACGAGAATCCAATCGTCGTTCCCAAGAAAAATACCGGGAACGTAGAAAAATCTACGTTAAACGACTTGAATCTAAAATTTCAGAAATCACAGAACAATCTGAAAAACGGGTTAGGAATTTAGAATCCGAGAATAAAGAGTTGAAGGAAAAGATTAAATATTTGGAAAGTAAATTGGGAATGAATTCTGAATCTGGAATTAATCGTTCTTTTTCTGATCCGTTAACCGTGAACGCTTCGGCTTCTTTTTCTTCATTGTCATTGATACCATCTTCGATACCGTCTTCTTCCATACCGTCTACCACTTCTACTCTTCCTCCTTCTTCTTCGTCGTCGTCGTTAACAATGTCGGTCTCGTGTATATAAAATTTAAAAATCCATGGCTACGAAAAGAGACGGGGCGGTGATTAAATAGTATTTATTCTGTACAACATATCCAAGTCGCAAAATTATTATTTGTATCGAGAATTCGAGAGCTCGAGATGGTACTTTGATTATCAAGATGAACTACTAGTTTAGTAGTTTGGTTTTTAAATAGAAATAAAAAAAAATACTGAAAATTACCGTTCAAACCAAATTAAAAAACCAGAATCAGCAAGAATTGAATGCGTCTATGGCGTCTATTACCTCTATTGCGATCACGTTTGACTTTAAGAAAACATGAAGATTCTTTCCGCAAACACTTGTGGATATAAAAAGTGTGTGCTCTGGGTTTATTTTGAATGATGCTACAATTATGTCATCTAGATGTATTTATTTCACATAAGTATGAACTAACGAAACTATGCCGGGTTATGTCAGATGATGTAACAAATAAGAAGAGTTAGATTTGTTATGGTTTACGTAAAACATTCTATTCTAACAAGTGACACAAGGTGTTCATAAAAATAGGAGCATAAAAGCACATCATTCCGAATTCACCGCTACCTCGTAGCGGTTCCATTTCAGTGCGTCTCGTTCACTCCCTGCGCATCATTTACGTTGGCCAATAAAATTACAATTCGTCACAAAATAAATATTAATAACATGCATAGCCACGAGAACCACTTTATTTGTTGTGATGATTTTAAAGGTCCGACGATATGGCCCATGAATGTAAACTATTGAATGTATAATCTGACTAAACAATCCATAATTGTCACACAATTACGCGTCATTAAACCGATAGTCATGAAACGAGCCTAACATGAAATTAGTAAAGGCTGGAATTACCAAAGGAACAATTAAATGTGTTGATGATAAGAATTAGTCGGTTTTCATTGAAGAATCAATTTTTAATTCTATTTGTGGATAGAGCTATTAAAAAATTGTATGTCTGGTCAGTTGGAATGTACATAAAGACCGGTTAGATGCACCCGCTCCTGTTCAAGTTGTTCAATATAATTACTCCTCATCGACCTTTTTCTATTTGAAATTTCGAAAAAAAGAACATGTCTCAATCCGCTATACATTTGTCTTCTCCTCCACCTGATATGCAACAGTTAGTCGATATCCTTTCTACCCCTGTTTCATCACAGATGTATTCTCGAAGTATCCATGATTCAAATTACCAAATTGGGGTACCCATCGTTCGAAGCAATGATTCTTTAGTTTCTCCTGTTAAAGAAGAAGACGAAGAGACAGTTAGTAAACGACGAGCACAAAATCGTGAAGCACAGCGAAAATTCAGGGAACGGAAGGAACGGTATATTAAGCAGTTAGAGGATCAAGTCAAAGAGCTCGAAGACAGCAAGAAGAAAATGAAGGAAGAGTTGGAGAGAGAAAATGGGAAATTAAAAAGTATTATTGATGACTTGAGGAAACAACTTGATGTTATCAATAAGGGAGGAAACAAAACCACTCTGTCAATTCCTCCTTCAATAACTCCACTTCCTCCTGCAGTTGAACAAGAAGTACCTATTCAACCTGTCGAAATCCTTCCAACCCCGGTAGTCCAACCCGACCTCACACGTTTAACTGTTTCAGAAACACCTACGAATGCGCTTCCATTGGAATTCGATCCGACTTTTAAATTCCAAGTTTCACCGACATTACTAGACGGTAGTTTAAAACGGGTCCCCACATGTGACATTATTGAAGCGATCAACGCTATTCGAAGACAACCCGGTGACACTGATTACGAAATAAATTGGAAAACTACGATCCTTAGTTACTTGGATAACAATCTAATAGATTTGGAAGATTTATGTAGGATGGTGTTTAAAGTGAATTGTGAAAAGAAGAGAAAATATGTCGCTGAGATTGTGGAGGAAAGGTTGAAAATGGCAAGATTGTCGTGATGAGAAGGACTGAAAAAACATCAGTCCATTCTGAAATCTCGCTCGTCTCAATATAGATATTGTATATAAATTGGAGCCTTTCGACGCTGTAAATATCACGCCATCTGAATCCCTCAAATATAGTCTATGAACAGTCAAAATTGCAATGTGGGTCCGATCAACCTTTGTGGTGTCAAGCTTTCGGGGGCATCTAGACACATACCGATGACAAAAAGCAGAGGACCATTGCTGCAGACTGAGAGACGCAATTCCACAAATCATCGAGAGTTTTTTGGGTTCAACAATCAAACAAATCAAAATAACAGTTACAAATTTTACAGAGTGTCTATATACAACAGGGGATAAGAAAAATTAGGTCACGAAACAGGCTCATAGAATACACTGATCAAAACGCCTTCTGTGTCAACAACCAAACGATTTCTATGTATACATCCTTCTTTTACCATTCCAGTTACTATTCCAAGAACCACATGCATGAGCGAGAAATCTTATTTGTAGCGTCAGAACGAGGGTATAAGTTTCAGTCCAAAGTTTCCCACGGAATAAAGGACTATCCAAACCCATAAATCCTACCAAGAGGAACTGACTGTTTTGCAGTTATAACGAGGTTCACATCCCGACAATACCTCCGACAATAGATTCTTGGAATTAAGAAGACACGGTTTGAGAGAAGCCATGCAATGAATATAGACGAATATTATTAATTGAAGAGTATGGGATATGAAAAGAGGGGGTATCTGGATGAGGTAAGGTGGTTGACAAAGCTGATACATTAAGCAGCTCCGCTTAGAAACAGACGATCTTTGATGAACTGTTAAACATCAACCGTGCCCTTGTTCCTAGTGTTTGACATTACATTGGCTTAAGTCCCTTGACGTAAGAACATGTTAAATGACGGCAACCGAAGACTCAGATTTGTCCTTCACTTTGCCTGAACTATTATTGTTTGATGCCACTTGATGGTGTCGCTGCTGCTGTCGAGTCACTTGAGTCTGTCGATTATTATCCCGAGAATGATTGTGATCCGCGTATGGAAATTCTTGAAATACAAATGGATAGTTGATCTGCGGTAGGTATGAAGATGATGAAGTGGATCCACATCCGGAACTATGATTCCTACCAGATTGATTCATCATCTGAGGATTATCAAAGGAAAACCGTATTTGATGTGCCCCTTGTGGGTCACTTTGGGTAGAAGAACGTTTCGGTGGTTGCTGATACGCAGAATCGGATTTTTGAAGGTCCGAGACTTCAGGCATTATTTGAGAAGAGTTAATCGATGATCGGTGCAGTCCAGAGGAAGTTGGAATATGAACTTGCTGGCACAATTCCTGCGGCGATTGTGGACGACTGTGCAATTGTGATTGAGACAGATCAGTGGAAGAGTGACACTGATTTGAGAGTGAGGGATTCAGAGTATGAGGAATTGGTTGCGTCAAGCTCAAATCTTGCGGGTAATCGAGCCTGCCAGGTAAACTGAACTGATGAGACGATGTAAGTGGCCTGTTAAGATTATAGAAAGCAAATTCTGGAATCCTAGAATGAGCGAAAAATTGTAGCGGCAGATCGTGTTGGTGTAGATATTGGTTTTGTTCGTAGTTTTCGATTTGGTTTGGCGTAACTAATTTGTGTTTATCAGTAACATTCAAATGTGATGGAACGGCAAGGAATGGCGTACTGATTGAATTATCCTCTGAATTCAGCCATGGAGATTCTGATTGAATTGTATCTGGCGAAATAACAGCTGTATTGTTATTGGCCGAGGTATCAGTAGAAGGCGCCTGCATCCGGCGAAAACCGACTGGGGTAGGAAACGAAGAAGACCGGCAACAGATGTGCGGAATATCGGCTGACGAGACGAACTTGGCATATGAATGCAAAGGCGTCGACATAACGTTCTCGTTTGTCTCATGGCATGTCTGGGGTATTGCAGGAACGGATTGATTATGGCATGAAGTTGGTGCAGACGCATTCAAAGGAGAGGAGACTGACGATGGGGAAGCTATGTCAAGAGGAAAGAAGTGCGACGATTCGTTTCCTTGTCCCTGAAAAGCTGACATTGATTTGGAGGACTGTTGTCGCATATTGCTAATGCAATCTGTTCGGTGTATGGTTGAATCATTGACGGAACTGGGATAGTCGCTAACGGGTGACTGACTGTAACTTTGGTCGCGCAGCAGGGGTGTATTAAATGGGAGTCGAGGACAGCTAATTGAATCGGCATCAAGCTGTTTGTTAAGTACTTCTATCAACCCTTCAACTGATAATTGTTGTTAGCACGGTCGTTTAAGCGTTTTCCAAAAGTAATGAGATATACCTTTTTGATGAATCGGAGAGTTAAATAGACCACATTGATCCGAATGCCCTGAATTCCTTGGTTCGTCATAACCGGCATTCCCCTTCTCTGACGAGAACTGCTTATTGATTTGAGTGAATTTCGACGTACTTTGAAGAGAAGAGTTTGATCCTGTAGAAGATAAAGAGCCATAAATGCCACAAAGGCTCGACAGCTCTGGCCTCTTCTCTGCCGGCTTGCTCGAAACTACCGTCTTCAACCTATTTGTATTGCTGTCTTCAGTCCCCCCATCGGTTTCAACAGAGGCATGGGTATGAGGCGGTTGGTTTAAAGACCGGGGATCAGTATCTGGCGTTTCAGGAGTCGGTAGTCCAGCAGCTTCGGCATTATGGTAAAATTTCCATCTCGTCACACCTCTGATCCATGTTGAATTAACGTTCGGTGATAGAAACCAGCCTTGAGCATGTAAACTCTGTAGCATGGGGATAATTGATCGCATCATTTGATATTCGGGTGAATTTCGATTTGCTGCGCCATTTGATGACGCTGCAGGCGCAGGTTGCGTAATTTGGCCAGACAGTACATTTGAAATCTCGTTCATAGTGAGAGATCGCTCATGTGAGGACTGCCTTTCCAATTTTTGCTGTGTTGAATCCGGGAAGTGGGCTAGTAAGTTCGCGGATTGTGGAGCTACTGGATGGGATATGGGTTGTGTCGGTTGTACCGCGAACTCGGGTGTTGTCGTTTCCGGCTGAGACTGATCGGCTGTTACAGCTGAAAGGGGAGAAACGTGGGAAGAGGGCGGAATAGTTGAAGCTACCGCTGAAGTCGAGTCATATGAAGGAGGAATAATGGGCCGTGCGGACGAAGGGGAAAGCATCGGCGTGGCGGGAAAGGAATCGAAAGATGTAGATGATGACAACTGTGGAAATGGTATCGAGAGAGCAGGGATATGAGATGATAGATCAGCTTCGCCGCTCTCTGGTGATACAGAATACGGTTGTTTCAAGTTGTCACTGGTATCTGGTTCCGTTGAACTTTGAGGGGGTGACGACGTAAGATTGAGTTTTAAAAGATTTTGTGTATAAGAGGATTGCTGAGAATGATATTGTGTTTTGGACGGATGCAATTGCGGAAATGGATCGAATATTGAATTTGTCGCAACGTCATTCGTCTTGTCATCAGGACCGTCTGCTGCACCACCGCTCGATCCATCGTCAACTTCGACTCGTTTCCTCTTGGCATGATTCAATATCGGTTTCGGCATGTCAAAAACCTTACAATCTCTTTCAGTCTGGAATAATTCCTCGTAAACATTTTTCACCTCCTTACTTGTAACTTCCTCCACCTTTCGCTCATCTTTGACACATCTTTTCAGAATCTCCATCCAAACGCTTTTGCGCGAATGGCTACCCCCATCTAAAGTTTTCAATGCCCTACACACTCTTTGGCGTAGAGGAACCGGGATTAAAGTATCCTTTGAAGCTCGATTTCCAAGTCCATGGGTCGAGAAGAAAGGAGAAGGACAAGTCTCTGGGTCCACTCCGACGTCGCCCCATGTTAACCCCTCTAGATCTTTGACAACAATAGCACAATCTATGAGCCGATAAACTTGAGCTCGGGATATGTTGAAAGTCTTCTTAAAGTAATCTTCCAGCGATATTGATTTAATCCGATATAATTTAGACTGAACGATGGTATTAACGGCAGCAATAGTTCTGAGAAATCGAGCAGCTGAGCCTGTTGGATCAAAGTTGGCGAAATCTACAGACTGAGAATGAGATAAAAGGTCGGACTGCCGGGAAGGACCGATGCAAGACACATCGATATTTTTTTCCTGAATTTTCAATTCAATAGCTACGGTCTCTGCCTGGGCATCGGACATGGCGAGGTTCGAAGATGACATGATGATACTTTCAGGGTTCGAAATCGAGACTAGTGACGATGTTTGGCAAGGAATTGGTGATTTGTGTTGAGATCAGTTCCAGTCAAAAAACCAAAACGATGGGGATATAACGAAGGCCGATTATCGAGCTGCATAAAACTACAATAGCATAAGCGCTAATTTCATAATATACAGCAAACAGGAAGATTAGATATCAAGTTATCAACGAAAGAAGACAACATTGTCGATCATATCCACACATCAGTGATCAGATATTGTAAAGACCTATGATGCGCGATGTCGAATTTTGGGCAAAAGCAAGACAAAAAAGGTTGGCTTACCGTCAAAGTAGTTCGAGACTGATTTTCGAGGGAATTAAATCTTTAGATACATATTGATTGCATGTTATTAATCAGGGATACATGAGGAGGCTAGCGATGGCAACAAACCGAATGAAGAAAACCCACCATCGATCGGCCGAGGAGAAGATGGGGCGGTACTAAGGTAAGATCACGGAATGCTTGAGATGAGGATCAGAGTCTAATATAGAATTATGAACACAAAGAATGCACAATGATGAATGAATGATGAGCAATATTGCCAACAGCAGTATGATGATAGATGCTGGGATTCCAACGAAATGTGCCCCGATTATTTTGAGTACTCCGAGAGAGATATCATTGCATCAACAAGGGACAAAACAACCGATATTAAAATACTCACATCGTCGCACTCTGTGATTGTATACAGTTTAAAGCCAGTAATGCCCAGGAGGAAGAGGGCAACAAACACTATTAATACTATAGCGACGACGGATGCTTCGCCTGTTCCGCTGGCAATGAAAGTATCATGTCCATCCTCGCCGATGATATGGCATTCGCCCTGTCTTGTTTCAATCCCGCGGGCGTCTCTCCCGGTCTCACCTCCCATTGTTGCCGCTGAGCTACTTTTCCCTCAGACCGCTTTCTGAAAATCTTTTTATTCTGCCTCTCTGCATATGCAGCAATACGCTCATGAAAACCGAAGAACGAAGAAATTATAATACAATATCGTCATTCGATATGTGTAACGATCGACAGACCCGCAGAATCATGCTAACCAGACTATGTATACCATAATATACAGTTTACTAAAAGCGTCCATTTATCCCAATACATGCACATCTTTGTCGGATTCCACAGCTCTTCCAATAGGCACATGTTCGTTGGTCAATGATCTGAATCCTTCCTTCACACTTTGCAATCCATCTCCTCCCAATGCCATTTCATTTCCTGTGGCAATCTCAGAATCAAATAATGGTGTGTCGATTGAGGCGGGAATGCGACGTTGGCCGGTTCCGCTGGCTACAGTCGAAGCTGATCTGGACGGCATGGTGTGCATTGCGTGGGGTGTCGTGGAAATGTTGGTGCGTTCTCCTGTTGGATACATCATCCGATGCTGATTCAAAGCTGGTGACGGCCGGTGAGGATCATGTCTTGTCGTATATCTGCGGAGGTCTGGATCGGTCCAATATTTGTGGAGCATTGCATACGTTCCTCCTGCAAATCAGGTATCAAAAGAAGCAACAAGAATTGCATTAAAAGTCAATTCAAACGTACCACACACAGCAAAGGAAACCACAGCGACTAAAGGCCACACTTCTTTATGTCGTTTCAGAGCTGAAAATCTCCCGACCACTGCTCTCGATGCCGGATCGGGGTATTGAATGTTAATTTTGGACATTTCCTATTCGTAGTTCGTTATGCGGATAGTAATAATAGTATTATCTTGGCAATCCAGTTGTCGATGCTGATGAAGTGAAGAACCTAGGCGTATTTAAATGTGATTGCTGATCATGTGGGAATAGCCTGAGAATCCTGCTTGAAGCTCTGGACATTTGTCAAAGTTGCTTTGTGTAATCATGCCCAGTGACGTAATTGATTTGGCAATGGCAAAATGGTGTGAGACGCAAACGAATTACATCAGTTACCCATTCTAAATTTCTGCTGGCCTGGAAGTGTCAAAATATCAATGCAACAAATACAGCTATTCAAAGAAAAAAGTACATTTATTCCAGATCAGGTAATTTTCATGTCTAGGGGCAAGGATTATGGAACCGAATGAAGCAGGTTCACTGTTGCTTGTCAGTGTTGCTAATGTGATTGAAAGTAACGCAGTGATATTTTCAATCGTTCTCTTTGTTATTTAAAGAAGAAACACTGAATCAAAGTATTGAAACCACTGAAAATGTCAACAAACCTGAATCCTTGGGAACATCCATATATCCGGGTGAATGACGTCACTCATTCCTTCTGATACAAGTGACAGAGCGAATAAGCCGCAGGCGTCTACTGACTGCAAGATACAAAGAAGGGCTAAACCAAAACAGACTATGTTTTTTATAAATCATGGCTACGGCCTTTATTTTGATATAAATTTGCCTGGTTGAATTTCGTCTGTTTTACCTATTTTGTGTGGCATCATGCTAGTTGAAATTTTCCCAAATCTGGGTTCATGCCGCCAACAACCAAAATGGACTAAACTGCCGGTAGGGCGAACCTAATTCGTCTCTAGATTTTTATACAGACAAGGGAAAGGTATTTCAACCAAATATATTTATTACAATATGAGACATTTTTATCGTGTATGTAAATTGTCTCTACTCCTATTTTGCTAATCTAACATCCAATCTCCGGACAAAACGATTGCTATGCCAACTCATTAGCTCAATATATCCCGATTTTTAAACAAAATTTCCAACTGCTCAATCTTCCTCTTCAGCTCTTCATTTTCTATTTCCAACTTTTTCAAGTTGTCTTCGACTTGAAGAAGCCGGTTTGCTTTTTCTTCCAAATTTTTTAGGTAGCTTTCTTTTCGTTCCCGGAATTTGCGCTGCGCCTCTCTATTCTGTGTCCGTCGACGGTACTTCGCATCTACATTTATTTCCATGCCTACAGATGATTGAATCAACGCTCTCCCGGTATTCAATGTCGGCATAGTTTGAAACTTATCAAGAGTAGATTGGGTTGGTACACTCAACGAAAGCGCATCATGAAGACTTGGCTGAATCGGAACGAAACCAGAGATAGGTACATTGGATGAATTTTGGGCAATGTGATTGCCTAGAAAACCGAAATCATTTGTATCCGCTTGATCAATTTCTAGCTGATCGAAGGTAAGGGTTGTTGTCGGTGTCGGGATGATGTCAATGATAGGATGTGATTGCCCGTATTCCCATGAACTCGCTGCGGAGATTGAAGAAGTGACTTGAGTTGTGTGCGGAAATGGAGACGATTGGGAACGGTATCTTGCCATCTTAGTGAACAAAGGTCTGGAACGACAGGTAATGCTTTGCAATGTCCATGGCTTTGTTAAATATTTGAAATTAAGCAAAAGGCGCGTCGCGGCTTTTGGTTTGTCGAACAATGTGTTAGAAAATATGCACCAAGCACCGATTTCTTATAAAGACGAATCATCATTCAGAATACGGCTTGATAAGATTGATGCAGTGGGATCTGTGTTATTCCATTGCCGTGCGATGCTACCTGATACGGACGGCCCCATTCGGGACATATGAACCCCCTTGGGTGTCAAGTGGTAAACGCCTTGACCGCAGTTGTGCGGAGTAACTACTAGGTTTCAGACTTCAGATAGTGTGATGAATAGATGTAGAAAGGTCCGCTCGACGCTTAATTCATGAACAATCTTTCTTTAACTCATTTACAACATAATGGATAGTTGCACGAATTGCTTATAACATGGCGTAGTGTTTCTTTTGGCTCGATATCTAACTTTGGCCATTCTGTCATATGTTTACAAGGGGGTATAATTTTTACTTGTAAATTGCACTTGAGTATATAAAAAATACGAAATTTGACAAGCATTAGAGCGCCTTGGTACAAAGGCAGGATTTTCAGAACATAAGTTTTTATATTTTAAAGTTATACATTAACTAGATTATATGTATATAATAAATATTCTATACACTGAGGCTCCTAATAACCTTCAATATCGTTTAAATTTGTGCACTTTCTAATTCTTGTAACCTTAATTTGAGTGCGGCATTTTCCTTCTCCAACTCTTCACATCTCTTCTCAACCTCAACGAGTCGTTTAGCCTTTTCTTCCAAATTTTTGAGATAACTTTCTTTCCGTTCACGAAATTTTCGTTGAGCTTCTCGATTCTGTGTTCGTCGGCGACGTTTTGCTTCCACTGTAGTAGGATCAATAGTCAAATGTGATCGCGCCACCCCATGTGTGCTAACTCCAGCATTAAAGGTCGGTATGATATACTCCGGAACTGCGTTGATATAGTGTGGGCTTGTGGGAGTAGCTGGATAAATTTGTTGATTAGGAGAAAGAGACGTAGATATGTTCCATTGAAGTTGAGTAATTTGGTCGCAAAGAAAAGAGGGATCGTCTAAACTCAATTGGTTCGATGTAAGTGGGGATGTTATTGGTGTTGGGAGGATATCCAGCACTTGATATTCCGGCGATGGAGACACCGAGATGCTGGGAATGTTGTCAACGCTTACTGGAAAGGGAGCAGAATTTGAGCGATATCTTGAGTTCGACATTTTGGTTTACTGATTTCAATGAGCGGAGTCTTTTTTATACGTGAGTTTAGTCCGCCAGTTGAATACACGTCAAAACAAGCAATGAGGCTTCGCGTTTTTAAGTTTTTGACAACAATAGTATAGAAAATGTGCCAACCACCAAGAACCACCACCGATTACGAATTACGCTGTAAGCAAAGTGGCCGGTCATAGCGTGGACTCATCCACAGCAACGGTGGCACTGGTCTGTTTGTATTCAAACAATAACACTGTTGTTCAGAAGGGGCTACGGATGGCATTCGGAAAAATTATTTAACCGGTACCTAATTGTGTTGGCATGCCGCCGGGTTGATTTGGGCTAACATATACTTTAAGCAAAAATAAGGTGCCGAAGCCACTATTAGGTTTCACTACACAACGAATATGCGTTCAGGGGGATTGTAAGAAAGTGGACGTATCAGGATGAGGTTTCTGAGTTACAGAATGTTGATGGCTCTTACCTTGACACTGGCCACAGTGAATTCCGAGAGGATTTCCCGCCGGTGGGTAGAAACGGCCACTTTTAATTATTGCCAAAATACGGTGCTGGAGTGATGGATGGCTGCGATCTGTGGCAATGCATCCAGCACATCATGAAGTAACATTGCGTAGACTCTACTCTTTGGCTTTTGACGATATGCATAAAATTAAGATCCTTAGTGACATTCTACATAAGTATATTATGGGGGGCAAATAATTAAGGTCGATAAAGACTGAGTGCCAATTTGATTAAACACAATAAATCTATGTAATGATAGCCGATACAAACAATTTCTTTGCTTCGTAGTTTGGAAATAGTATGGTCTTTATGACATGAGGTCATATTTATTTCGTTTATAATGTCGCATATCTGCTCCAATGACGATCGCCCCATATGTTACCAATTTATTTACCGTACTAAATAGAACAACGTATTTCTGATGGGACCTAATGACTGCAATGTATGTTAAAATACCAATAAATTAGCTTAGAATGAAATATCTCTAATACCTGGGTAGTGGTACTGTATTATTCCACAATGCCGAATATCAAAGGACCAAAGTTTAAGTCATTACCGACGTTTAACTCATATTCCTTTCCAATTCCTGCAACCTCAGTTTCAGTACTTGATTTTCTCTTTCCAACTCCTCGCACCTCTTTTCGACTTCAACCAATCGCTTAGCCTTTTCCTCCAAAGTCTTAAGATGATTCTCCTTCCGTTCACGAAATTTTCGCTGTGCTTCTCTGTTCTGCGTTCGACGGCGAAGTTTCGCTTCCATATTACTTGGGGCCAGTGTTAACAGTGATCCCGTCCTCTGTGTGCAGCCAGCTGCAACGTTCTGTGTTGGCGGTCGTGGTATATATTCGGTTATTTCATTGATACAAGTTGGGCTTGTGGCCGACGTCGAAAAAGGTTGATTATTTGGAGATAAAGGTGTAGAAACGTTCCATTGAATCTGTTTAATTCGGTCACTCATAAAGGATGATTCACTCAAAGTTATTTGATTTGAGGTGAGCGGCGAAGTTATTGGGGTTGGGATGATGTCAAGAACTTGATATAAATATTCCGGGGGTGAATTATGGTACATTGACATCGAAGTTATCACTGGTAATTGGGTAGAGCTGGAGCGGAATATAGGCACTGTAATGAATCGATTGCATCGAAGTGGGGATGCTAATTTTGTACTCTTACAAATCTTCTGTTGAATGCATGCCATAATCAAGTAATGAGGCTTCGCGTCTTCTTAGTTTTTCGCAACAATAAGAAAAAATCACAGAGACTAACTTGTGCGTGGACCTAAGGTAGGCGGTGGCAACAGTCTGTTGGTAGTATGACAATAGCGATGTTATACAAAGGGCTAGTGATCGTATTCGGAAAAATATGATTTACCGGCATCCAAGTTGACTTATTTACTTCAAATAATAACCAACGCATGTATTCTGACACGAATAAAGGGTGTTGAGCCACTCCTCTGTTTCACTCAAACGAAGTAAGGTACAAAAGGAATCATAGAAATGAGGATAGTGAGGTTGACTGATCAATATTTTAACTGCTAAATTAAAGTATCGAAATTATTAGTACAGCCCATTTGTCATAATCCGGGCAACATATACAAGGATATAGACATATAGCCAATTTTTGTCATTTAACCATCTCCACAGTCTCTAGCCTTGAAGTCTGGTTGTAATTCCTAAATCAACCACTTTATTTCTGTTACATGTTTTAAAATAATTGATGCAATTCTGTCGACTGTGCTTATTATAATTATTGGTACTATCAGCACCTGGACTGGGTCATTGCGTACGTACCTATCCAAATGTCTTCCACAGCTTTCACTTCTCGTTACAGCGGTATTCAAACAGAGTAGATGAGCGAAGTCAACTGGGAAGGATTGTGCAAGCAGTGCAACTATGCTACGACAGGATGATGGTGCGGGTAGGATCGAACCGTTTAAATTAATATTAAATTGTTCATTTTGTATGCTTGGAATTAGCTAATAAAAATACATTAATCCGAAAACACTAAAACTTGACTACAGCTAAAATTTTTCTGTCAAAATATCAACTAATTAAACTTTTAAGTCCTAATTCCTAAGGCATTCCAGATGGAGCAGTTTCAGCTTTAACGCTTCATTCTCTTTCTCTAGCTCTTCATACTTTTTCTCTAATTCGGTAAGACGATTCGACTTTCCTTCCAAGTCTTTTAAATAGTTCTCTTTTCGCTCCCTGAATTTCCGTTGGGCTTCCCTATTCTGTGTGCGGCGTCGGCGTTTTGCATCCATAATGGTGAGTTTTATTGTTGAGTGTGTATGAGTGTTATCTATGGCGGTATTGAATGTCGACGGCCGTGGGATATATTCAGGGGTCGTGTGAACATATGTCATCGTTGATGGAGGGGATGGAGAATGTTGTTGGTTGGAAGATAAAGAAGCAGACATGTCCCACTGAAGTTGCGGACCCCCGCCGCACAGTAAGGTTGAATCAACAAAGTGAGATTGATCAGTAATAGATGGCTGGGGAAGTACCCAACTAGGGAGAATATCCAACTCAAACAATTCCGGTGAAGGTGAAGGCGAAAATGATGACGGGTTATTGTCGGCTCTCATTGGGTATAATGCGGAGTGAGAATGAAATCTTGACATTGTATAGAGTAATGTGCATCGAAGCTCGGATGTCATTTTATACGGGTACCAATTTCGTCAGTTGGAAACATGTCAAAATAAGCAATGAGGCTTCAAATACAACTCGGTCTTTGGCAACAATACGAACTAAGCATAACGGCCAACATCAGGGTGGACCCTAAAAAGCCCGCTCCAAGCATGGTTTGCTGTCAAACAATGCCTGCAAATGCGTTTGACATATACACGGCTAGGTGGTAAATTCGGAAAATATGTTGAGCCGATACGTAAATGCTCACATTAAGTTCAAATTTAGGTCATAATAGGTATCCGGCCAAAAATAAATTTTCTTGTGCCACTTCCGCATATAATTGCATTGTGAAGAAGAGGATAGTGCCTGTCAATTTTCAACATCTTTTTGACGTATCAGCAAAACATCAAAAAGCCCACTTTCACATAGTACTTGCCTGCTTACGTATAGCAATTACATAATGTCTAAGCTTGCATGTCGTTGTTACAGTTCCGATTTTCACCTAGTTTCAGTCATATCAACGACAACAACAGAGACTATAGCTTTACAAACTTCATGGATACCTTGAAGTTTGAACACAGAGTAGGTTAGTTTTACATTATTAATACATTACTAAATGAAAGCTTTAACACAATAAGAACGGCTGTAAATGTGAAAATTGGATGAGACCGTAAGTGTTGTTGGAAGTGAGAGCATTACAATCTGAGTTGGTCGCACTATATTAGAGTTAGCAGCTGGTACAACCAAATTAAGCGACAGGCGTTGACGGCAAGATGTTGTTATTGCCAAAAGTAGTAGATCCTTCAAAATGAAATGAAAGGAAGCCCTATATATAAGAATGATATTAAGTCTAAGTAATTGCTAAGTGCAATGGCAGGGAAGGTTTAGGTGGCACTGTTCCTAACAACTAAAAAAGATTTGCACTCAAGTCAATTACATTACTATCGAAAAGTATACAGCAAACGGAATTCAAAATTTTTAAGCATGATCCTTGTCGTTCATTATCCTATCCATTCAATTTCATTTCGCATGAAGCAAATATTCGTCCATGTACAAGTCATCCGGACTATTTTTGATTATCTCTGAGTGTTGGATAGAAAGTTTTGAAAATCGGATAAATAATCACTTCAAGTCTAAACTATTCTGGAGTGATCATTGAATGGAAAGGAGAAGAATAATTTATTATGCGATGTTTTTATTTATTAAAAGGTCTATTATATATAACTTTTACACCAAGTAACACAAGACTAGGGAGGATGGATTGAGGCAACACTCGAAGCTCGACATTTAATTCGTTTTCAAATTCTGTAATTTGATTTTGAGTTCTGCATTCTCTCTTTCTAATTCTTCGCACTTTGCTTCAAACTCTACAAGTCTCTTCGCCTTCTCCTCGAGATTTTTCAGATAAGTCTCTTTGCGCTCCCGAAATTTTCTTTGCGCTACCCTGTTCTGCGTGCGGCGCCAATGTTTTGCTTCTGAAATAGTAGAATTTAATGTAATGTATGATTGCGAGATATGCGTACCACCATTGAATATTGAAGGGCGTGGAATATACAAGTCAGGTGAGGTGTTCGTCTGAATCGCGGTTATGGGCGGTCCAGAACATATCGGGGGATCGGTAGAAAAAGAAGACAAAGTCAAGTCCAAATTAATGTGTGCGTTAGCTTTATTCTGGCGATTTGTTATAATAGCTGCAGTTATAGGAGTAGGGAGGATATCCGGGACATGATATTCTGGTAAAGTATGGGCCACTGAGATTGACGGAGTGCCATGAGTGCTTAAGGGAAATGGAGCAGAGTAAGAACGATATCTTGACATTGTGTTGATATATCGACATCGAAGTGGACCGCTATTTTTATATTCACAACTGACACACAGCATTTCAACATGCGAGATCAAACAAGCGAAGAGGCTTCGCGTCTTTAGTTTTTTCGCAACAATAGGTGGCAGAATGCGCTGAGTAGCAGCCGATTACAAACTGCCAGGGTAACCAACAAAAACAGAGACGTAAGCAACTATGCGGTTTTGAACAAAAGGACTGTTGCTAAAATGGCTGTTGCTAAATATGGAAAAATCATTTATCCGGTAACTGAATTGTTATAGCATATACTCAAAACGAAGTTTCCATATAATCTAATTTTTTCGCCCGTAGGGTTCCCGCAATCTTCTTTTAGATTCAATCAATTGATGGAATGTTAGAATAGGTATGAAAGAGTTACGTTGCCATGAGGAGCGAAAGAATGTGGAAAAAGTCGAACAATGACATAAGAGGACTAGTGAGAACAGACTGCTCCTAAACTGGGCTGCTTACGCACTAACACTAATACTCCAGTATTTTGATTATTTACATTAAGTTTTTCTACAGTGTTTAACTATCTGATTGTGTTCAGTCGATTAGCATTCCCTTTGAACTCTCCAGTTATGGTTTTGTATTTGCGAAGGCAACTCCCGGCATCAATGTCGTATTCCTACGGTTCAGTACATCCTACTATTATTTCGGTGTGAGTATGTCCTAAAATGAGTCAAGCTTGAAGAATACGGTCTGTATTCATCCGAGGAATTATTGATAAACAGTTGTTGTTGAAAGAAAGCTTGTCAAAACATTATTCAATGAATGTATTAGTTGAAGGCAAAACAGAGCGTGCGCAAGGCTGAAGGTTCGTCAAAGTATTGAATAATCAGAAAACACTGTTTCATCCTTTTAAAAAGTCAAGAATATTGACCATGTCAGTCATATCTTACTGACTTATGTACCTTCATGTGCTCCTCAATTGTTATACTTGTCGCAATCAACTTGTTGCCGCTATTCTAGCGATCTTTTATTCGGGGAGGAGCCAATAAATCCGAAATACTCAATAATCAACATTCATATAAGAATAACTATTTTTTAATTCAGGTTTCAAGCTATACTATGATTATAAATTGAATAAATATGCACCGGATTTGTAAGCTATTTTTGCTCAATTTGGTGTCGATGTTTAATATGAAATAGCATACTTCACTTGTAATATAAAATAAATGGATGGATTGCTCCATTCTATAGTTTTATGTACAATTAATGGCATTTTATTCAACATTTTAATGTATGTGCACTGTGATTGATAAGCCAAGCTTCGCCTTATATGAGCTTTCTCTCTACATCTTGTAATTGCAACTTCAGCTGTTCATTTTCCTTGAATAACTCTTCATATCTCCTCTCTACTTCTTCAAGACGCTTAGCCTTCTCTTCCAAGTTTTTTAAATATTGTTCTTTTCGCTCTCGGAATTTTTTTTGGGCTTCTCTATTCTGTGTGCGACGCCTCACTCTAGCGGCCATAATAGTATTAGCGCTACCTGTTTGTAAATTTGGACGCCTGTTATGTGCGCCTGCATCAAAAGTTGAAGGTCTTAGAATATTTTGAGCAGTGTCGGTGATATAGGTTGTGTTTGCTGGATCCGCGGACAAAATCGGTGGGTTTGGAGACGGAGCATGAGGAGGAGACCAATGCCATTGAGCTTGAGAAATGCTATCGCTGAAAAGAGATAGTTCAGCAGAGATTGATTGCCCTAAAGAAGTCCCCGAAGGTGATGATATATCGACATCAAAGCCACAATATTCCATTGAGGGGGGCATCCAGATCGAGGAAATGTCACAGGCAGTCAACGGAAGTGGTGCAGAATAAGAACGGGAGCGTGCCATTTCAAAGACGAATAAAAGTGAAGTATCATCAGGGAGCGTCCAAATTTAAATTTAACAAATTGGAAATTGGAAATTCTGAAAATAAGCAACAACGTATTTATTGATTTAGATTGTCTTCAAGCAATAGGCGTTCGCAATATGTGCTTTGCGAGTGAAGCACCATTACAAATCACACAGGGAAACCAATCACACTATAAGCAGATTGCAACGTAGTAAAAGTAAATTATTGTCAAACAATCTAATTGCCGTACGAATTGCTGCGAAGGCAATTCAGATATGTCATTGGTCTGACATACGAAATAGCTTTGGTCTAACTTACTTACAAATGACCTGTGTACAAACAATTTTTAACCGCTTCTATGTTCTATCCTTAGCCAAAAATAAATCCGGCGGTGGATCTCTGACAGGTGTATGGGTGAATTATTCGGACTTGTACCATCAGCCACATGTGGATTAATTCGACTGCACGCATGATCAGCAGCACAACATCTTGCTTCTTCGCAACAAAGTGAAATGATACCACTCATCGCTCCAAAATATATTGTCTTTGTATGCACTAAGCATGCGGCCAAGCTGGAAGAAATGTTCTGCAATTGAGATTTCAATTCCAGCTGGCAGAGTCAGGCAGGCGTGTCTGGCACAGATTTGATTCTACATATCTTCAGAAGTATGCAACGTCGGAGGGAAAGACAACAATCTTAGCAAGTATATACAGGATTTTCTGCGGAGTGAACCTTACATCTGTTTAAGAAATTATGAAACATGATAGTATACAATATTTCGAAGAGCGGTTTGTAATAAAATATTTCCGGTGCGGTATATATACGTATTATTACCATTAATTAGGTTTTGCAATCACTTAATGAATGACGGATTCAGTCAGTTTGAACTCCATGTGTAGTCTGGGGCTGGCGAAAAAACGAATCTCACGTCATTAATATTACAGGATACTCAAAACTTTTAACTTCACCTACACAATATCGAGATTGACTGTACTCGTAGAGGCAGGTAGGTCACGCTTTCAAAACGGAACTTTGTATTGAAAGATGAGCGCATTAGAGATTAGAAGCAACAGAATCAAGATATAAAGTGTTTTATATTAGTACTTTATGGCTATTTCCGTATTGAGTGGTGCCCAGTGGTTGGTAGAATCATGAATTTGTATCCACTATCCATTTTAACTTGACACAAATTAATATCGACAATTTCCCCGAATACGAACAGCCTGCGTATGCGATCTCCAAAGGAGACAATTATCTTCAGCATGTATCACAAAGAGGCAAAACTCGGACAGCCGAGCGATGTTGCGACAAGCACTTGAGGAAATCACGAATAAATATGCAGTAAAGCAAAGTAAAACCCAAAGATTTCTACATGCAGTTCCAGTAACCAAAGATGGAATAGTCACTGGCGACAAGCACCATAGATGACATGACGCAGTGTATAGTCGCCATTACAGATAAATTTATCATACAATTAATCTTGACACTGTCCTTGGATGATGTGTTCATTTTTAGCTTCTTCTAGATAAGTTCTGGAGACATTCTGGAGTCGCCCAATGCAACGGCGCGACGTGGGTGAGCCGTGGGTGTCGTAAAACTGGACCCCGACACCACCATCATCATCCCTTAGGATCCGAGAGAAAAACACTTATATCCGCAGTCGTCTTCAAGCGCAGTTGTTGTTGTGGCACATTTCAGCTGGTAGAACATAGGCACTGGCATCCAATTTTGTTGTCGGGTCAAATCATCTCTACTTCGACTGTCCGTTTTCTACCTGTCGTTGACACAGGTCGATACCATTCACAGTAACAGGTACTAATTGTATATCAACAACAGAGATGATGACCTCAACAGAAATACTGCCGCCCGTCGCTAAGCGAATTGCCCCTCCAGATACCCCTGGTCCGACCCAGATACTGAAGCGAAAGCTTCCATCTCACAACGATCTTGCGTCATTAGATAGCGGCGAAATCAATATCGACAATTCAAACTTGGATACAGTGGCTACCATTGCAACTGCTGCATCTACATCTCCCATTTCTAACTCGTACCATCGACCGCATCCGCATGCTCATTCTCAACCGGAAGAACAGCAATCCCCGGTACACCATGAGTTCGTTCGAACCCAGTCATGGAACGTTCCATCAATATTCCTGCAGAAAATTCGCTCTCAATGGTTCATTATCGGTGTCATTTTCGTCATACTTCTTGCCAGATTATACCCACCCTTAGGATTACGTTCATCGTTTTTGAGACCGGACATAACCGTCAAACTTTTCGGCGTTTCACTCATCTTTTTCAACTCTGGCGTATCACTTCGTACAAAAGAACTCTTCGATGCATTAATGCATTACAAAATTCACTTATCCATCCAGCTATCTTCTTTCATATTGCTACCTTTCATTATGAACGTTATCGTGACATACCTTCATACGACATCGATAAATCCCGGCCTTTTGAGTGGGTTGTTGGTCGTTAGCGTTCTTCCACCCCCGGTTTCGTCGGGGGTCATCTTGACAAAGGCAGTTGGAGGGAATGAGGCCGTTGCTGTCTTCAACTCAACGCTAGGCAGCCTCCTGGGAATTATATTGACGCCATGGCTTTTAATGATGGTAGTGGAAAATGGAGCTGCCGGAGAGGAAGTTCCACTAATGTCCATATTCAAAAGTCTTGTCGGCACTGTTGTGATTCCGCTTTGTTTGGGCCAATTATTGAGGAGGCATTTGGAATCGCACTCGGCAACAACAAATCACATTGCATCAACGTCGTCATCATCTTCAGTACACACTCTTTCCCAAATTCCTTTCGGCACAATAAACTCGCTCATCCTACTAGCCATTATTTATACAGTATTTTGTGAAACTTTTACTCATGAAATAGAATTGGATGGTACAAGTTTGTTTTCCGTTGCCTTCGTGATCGTGATATTTCAGCTCTGTTGCATCGGCATTATCACTTGGTTAAATACGAGACGATTGATGAAATTTAGAAAAGGAGAGGTAGCGGCTTGTATGTTTTGCGCTACTCATAAGGTAATTATTGTCTGCGTTACTTAGTTGATGTTATTACTCACTGTATCTAACTATTGACCATGTTTGTCTCTTCTAATACGTTTTCACTTCATATATGTTAGTCCCTCACTCTGGGTATGCCAATTCTTGCAAACATATTTCCTCCGCACATATTGTCTACTTTATCCATCCCGTTACTCATATACCATCCTACTCAGATCTTATTGGGTAGCTTATTGGTCCCGTACGTCAAAAAGTGGGTCGAATCTGGAAGCACTACCGGAGGAAAGAAGCTACCAATATAATACGTCATTCATCGGAGTGGTTTGGTTAATAGCGTTAAAAGAGCAATGGCGTTAAAAGAGCTGTGTAGAACTGTGCAGTATGTCTCTGTTGTGCGAACTTAAGTTAAAAAAAAAAGACAAAGTAGATTTTGTAAAAGCGAGCATGTAGGGTTATATTATAGGTGCTCAATCCAGTTGTACATATAGAATCTTTAAAACAGCATAATTCTTGTCCTAGGATCTGGATTCAGTTTGCTATGGAATGATTTTTGTCTGTGACTCTGAACCTCGGTCGCTGGATCGCGACTTACAACCCTGTAGGCTGTAGCGCCGTTGGCCTTGGAACTTCCTAATATATGTTTCACAAATGAACTATGAATGTAAGAAAATCAGCAAATTTTTTACGGATAACCGAGATTGATATCTGATTGTTCTTGTTTAATGTCTACACTAGAAGGAACCGACTGCACAATCTCTAGTACTGAAGGCAAACCAGGTATGCTGACAAGCGGATCTCAATAATTATCGCAACCAAAATCAGTACCTTAAATTCACATTATTTGCAGGACACCGACAAAGACTTTCTACCCGAAGAGCTTTTACCTCGAACTGGTTCCTTTCATCGAAAAACCAAACATGGCAATTCAACTAATCACGACACTTCCACTCAATCCGGCCCGCAATCACAAACACAGTCTACAATTGTAAATGTATCATTCGAGTTCTACACTATTCAATCTATTCCTACCGAACTTCTGGAATGGGCATTCAGATTGGTAGAGTCTAATATGAAACAATTATACGATCAATGTGACGACGGGTTCAATCCTACTGCTAAACGAAACGAAATGTCAGAACCAACGGCCCGATATATCATTGTGTTTCAGACGAATCTGGAAAATCCTCTGGAAAAAACACCGATTGCATTTGTTTATTTTCAATTCACCCTGGAGGCAACAATAGAAGAAGACGAAAATGGGGATGATGTAATGATGGAAGTTGTGTATTGGTTCGTTCCATTCATTTACTCTTCGGAGTTATCTTATTACATGACGGTGCGGCTGGAAACTAAATGTACCTTGTTACTGTGATACCTTGGTTTATAAGCTACGAAATTCAAGTTCATCCAAATTATCATGGGTACGGAATCGGCTCATACTTGATGAATGTGCTGGTGAGATTAGGGAAAAGTTATCACATGAAGAGAGTCATGCTGACTGTATTTAAAGGTAGCTTGCCTCTATCTTGTTTCGATGTATTTTCTTCGCTTTTTATTCGGTTCGGTCTTACATTCACATGACCATTTGATGCCTAGAAAACAAAAGTGCATTGAAGTTTTATATGAACAGGTTAGGGTGCGTGATATCTGAATTTTTCTTGATAACCACACATCGGTTTGATTAAAGTCATATCCTAGGTACAAGGTTGACGAGATATCCCCCAGTATGATGTTGTCGCGGGAAGAAGCGGAAACATATGGATACGAAATATTGAGCAAGGATATAATATAACCTATCCACCGTTCAACTGAAGAGAACAAACATGTTTATAGAAAGTACGCTATATACAGGCGACATATTTAATGCCAAAGTCGTCTATTCTGTAGAAAACATCCAGTACGAGCCGTTACATGATCTCATGCTCTGTACATCGTCACAACCTTAGTGATTCATATTTCACCCGAACAGATCCGGTGCTATTATTTGCTTCATCCATACATCCATTTATACAACAACTCTGTTATCTTTAGCCCAACGCTTGATGACTCTCACGATATACTCCACTTGCGGCAACACTTTCTCACTTGAATTCTTCAACATCATGACTACATCCCTCAGATATTCCGAATTTTCTATTCCATTGTAAATAGATTGAAACACCCCTATACAAGCTCCTCTTTTACCTTCCCAGTACTCGGGTATTGGATCTAATCGCTCCAATATGTCGAAGGCTTTGGCGGAGTAGTAGTATTGTTGGGTCTGTGAATTACAGAAAGTGGGTCACAGTCGCAGAAGATACGGTAACTAATTAAGTGTACGGACCTTGTAGCAATCGTTAGCAATTAGCTGAAGTAAACTGAACGATTCACTTGAGGTTTCCATTTTCACGTAAAGTTCCCAGGCAAGTTTCGCTTTCTTGTTCATGATATCTAATATTGAAGCAGACACGACATTTAGTCCGAGTAAGAATGAAGTGCGGCGACAATTGTCATGGTTGCTATCACTAAAGAATATATTGTCGTTACTTACAGCATTTTGCTAGGTGGCTTAAATACGCATATTCATTCTTAAATTTCTCATTTTGGATCATTGACAGTATTTCCTCGGCTTCAGCGTACTCTCCATTCGCAACTTTTGTCTGACCATAATTATAATTGAATGTGTCGTCATTGAAAAAGTATGCCTACAATACTGTTCTTAGTATGTCTGCCTCATTCAAGGTCAAGATTAAGGTGATCGTACCTTGATGGAATTTAAATAAACTAACACATCTTCAAATTGTTTCAACAGAAAAAAACAGCTGGCCATGCATTGGCGACCAGGAATGGTATCGCATTCACTTGCAGATCCGCCGACTAACTGAAAAAACTGTTGTGCGGTTTTAATGTATTCTCGCGAATCTTGTTCTTGGCCAAGAGCAGCATTTACTATTCCTTTGAGGATATACTCCTAAGGTTGGCAAAGGGGCAATTAAGTGCTGAACAGAGATTGCGAGATAACAGAATAGTATACCTGAGGGGTGGTCGGCTCGACATTCTCCATGAGATTGAACGCCGGAACTGTTTCTCCATTACGCAGATGGTATATCACGAGATTCAATCTCGCTTCTGGAACGACGTCGATCAAAGGTGTTAGAATCTGAAGAGCACTTCCTCCATTTCGAAATACGACCTAATTCCGCAAGAAGTTTGGATGTCATTTAATGGATTGTTTGATCTACTTCGTTGAAAATTATGATATCACACCAGATTATGTTTGATAATTTCTCGCGCAAATTCACAGCTATCAGTCAGCTTCTCTGTTAATGAATTTAACTCTTGTTCGGCAGCTTTTCCGTTGTATAAACGAAAGTGGTTACAAGCTTTCAAATTACAGCCGATCACTGAGTCAGGATAATGCTGAAGATATAGTGATAGCACCTCTTGCGATACATCGTAATAGTCAAGTTTGTAATAACATAACGCGAGATAGACGTTGAGAGCTTGAAAATCCCTAGTTCCATTTAAAACGGTAAGCAAATGAGCATAGACAGTTGAGGTATAAGTGAAGATGCACTCACCGATAGTCCAGCAACAATCGTTTATATATGTCTACGGCTTCTTGATAGTGACCTCGCAAATAATGCATTGATGCTAATGTGAGCTAAGAACCATTAACATAGGCAAGCTTCGTTAGCACATGAATCAATTAATAGCTAACTCGCCTCGGCATGAACCAAATGGACGAGGTACCAACCTGATCTTCAGGAACATCTTGCAGGTTTCCATGATGCTTCATTAACCTTTTTTCATCGTTGAACTTTTGTGACAAATGAAAGAAGAGTCTATTTTGTAGCTTATCATTCGGACCTAAGTCGGACGTTAATGATCCCTGGATCAATGATTCTTCGAGAACATCGGAGGGAGAAGTTATCTTTGTTACCTTTTTGAGTTACCTCGTCTGCTTCTTTGTACATCCCCAAGTAGAAGTATGTAATACCAAGATTCAAGTAAATCATTGGATCGCATTTCGGCTGTTTGATGAGTTCCTCGTAAATCTTTGGTGCCAAAAAGAAACAACTTAATTCGGGAAAAGAAAGGCAGTAGATGACAGGTAGGATGAATATAATGAACAATACCTCCATCGCTTTCTGATAATGTCCCAGATGAAATGATGCATATGCAAGCCATAGCAAAGATTTTATATCTGATTTCCCTGCAGCTTTCTCGAACTAATATTAATACCAAAGCAAAAATACATTTCAGAATAGTAAGAATAAGTCCAATCCACGTAATTGTACTCCATCGATACATTTTCCTCGTTTAGTAACACAAATGACGTCGAATACCTCAAGTAGAGTTACAGCACCAGTATAATCTCTGTCATTAATAAACTCTTCCAGCGTAGGTACTTGCCTTTTCGTTGCCGAAAGAGTCTTCTCGGAGGGATAAACGAAAGGGCTAAGTGCCGCTTTGGTTCGTGACAAGAGCTGTGCATGTTGCAAGTTCGAAACAGGAATTTTGTGAGTGATAACTGTGTATCAAGATACCTTGAGTCACGAGGATTCCCAAATAAATTTACCATTGTACTATGATGCGAGATGCATATATGTTCCTGTTTATGAGAACGCAATGTAAATTGAGTAAATTTCGCGTTCAACAGGATGTCTGCTTTGTGTCGATCACTTTGAGGATTATACATCCATACAATACACAGTACGACTGACTCAACAAAATCAACATACGATTAGTCGTAAATTTATCAGAATTCCAAGTTCAGTATTGAGGAATTCACTGCAGTGTCATACTATATTAGCTCACTGCCCAAAGTCGAATCAACATCAACCCGCAGTGTACTCTGGCTATGGCCTACAAGAATCAATATCTTCTAACTCGCCATATCTGCTTGACCAAATGCGCAACCTCAATGTTCAGCATTTCAGTTTTAATCATTACAATTAATGAAATCTATGATTATTAATATTATAAGTATCTGTACAAGTAGAATTTCATAAGCGAATAGTCACTTCCACCACTCTGATAATCCAAGACCAGGTCCGGGTATACCAGCCTATTTAAGGTGGACGATAAGCAAAGTAGATAATAAAAGTAATGTAAGCAAAACATCTCGCTCGGCCTCGCTGACCTTAAGCTGAGGTCCGACTCTTCAGGTGAGAATCTTTAACTTACCACAACAGTAAACGGTGCAAGCTTATTTCCCCCTTCTCCACTACTATTTGTCGAGTTACCAGCGGCAATGCTTCCTGCTCCACCATTGACAGCTGTTCGGCCAGGGGAAACATCAACAAACTTGTTGGACACAACTCTTACTCGAATTTCTTCACCAGGATCAATATAAGCGTTATTTTCACCGACTTTCCATACATATGCTTGCTCTTGAGGATCACTGAGAGTTCAAGAAAAAAGTTAATTCATCAAATCATCAGCCTGTGAATAACCGGCAGGATCAACCATAAATAAATAAAAGCAGATTCTTACAATTCACAATTGTCCTTCATTTCACTTGGAGGTACCTGAATATCATCAAAAAATCCAAGCGAAACTATGAGATCAAATAACACCATTGTCAATAACTCATCAAGTAATCAAAGATATGCGAAAGATGAAACACACCTCGAATACTTTTCTCCGTACAATTACTCACAGTTCCTTCTATGACTTCACCTTCGAATGGTCGTAACACAATTAGCCTGAACTTAACTGAGTATATCCAAATGCTTTTGTCAGTTGTGCGATTTTGTATTTGAAACCAGTGATTTTCGAATGCTACCTTTATAATAGCTGCAACCATCGCCATGTTGGACAAATCCTTCGTCCGCTTCAAGGATATCAAATAGACAGATACATAACCCAACGTCTTGAACAGCCTTTGAGATATTACGATCATATGAACATAAAGCGTAATTAGAATGTTATTGCGAGACGTAAACGAAATACTGAATTGTCATTAGAGAGCATGATCGTGGCCTACTTTATTTGCGTATTTCTTATTGATTTCGTCCCTCAATGCGTCTGCTTTTGTCTTCCGAAAATCTGCAGGTGCCACCCGAACATTATCACGAAGTGTGGATAGTATAAACATGTTAATAATGTATTACATATTCAATCACACGTTAAATCACAATAGGTGTCGCGAAAGAGAAGTTGTTTGGTTGTGTGGAGGCGGGTTGCTATGACAACGGCGCCATGATTGAATATTCGTAATGTAATTAAAGGATACACAGCACATGTATTTATGACTTAGAGATAATAATAAATAATAACAACACATCATCTTGAGACGAATTTAACAATGGATTCACCACCATCCGCGCTCAAACTACCAGTTAAACTTTATTTTCAAATGCATCATTAGGCTTTTCGGAAGCACTAGCAGATGAAGGTTTGGGCCGCGTGCCAGTCAGTGCCAGAATTGTCTTTTTATAAGTTATAGAAGATTTTCTCGTCGATTTTACAGCGCCAGAAGTTTGGGCATTCGAGGTGACTTTATCAATGTACATGTCGGCCAAGCGTTGCTTGATGAACATTTTTTCGGCAGAGTTCTCGGCAGCATTCACCGATACTCGTTTAAAGTAGATACGGAAGATGAGGACAAAAGCAATAGAACATCCCCAAAGACCAACATGAAGCCATGTATCCGTGGCGAGACCGCCGATAATTTCAACCAGCACGACGGCTATGCCTAGAATTGCCCCGAAAATACCAATAGGTGATTTGAAGGGACGAGGTAGAGTTGGCAAGGAAATCTTAATCTTAATGTAAGCGCAAAATTCTAGGAGATAGGTAATTGCTGGGAAAAAACATGCTATACGGAGTAAAATGTCTCCGGCCTTAATACTAACTCCGGTTCTCTCTGAATTATATGCATGAACGCAAAGAGCCAAACCGTACGCCAAGACACCGGTAAGGCCTATAGCACGAGAAGGGCTTCCATTTGAATTGGTTAGAGATAATTTTTCTGAAATATTCCCAGTACGGGAAAGGAAATAGATATGCATGTAAGAACTATGAAAGCTTTGAGTTAGCGAAGTTGAACTAGGCAAGTCGTTCGTGACTACTTAATGACTTACATGTAGAATGCAGCAGCAAGAGATGCGAGTAAAGCTGGAAGCATGACAAAGAATAGGAGGAACCTGTAACCTTGGGTTTTGTCTATCTCAAAAACAGTACCGAGTGAGATCACTATTGGGTGATCGCTTGACATTAAACCTATAACCCCCGGAGAAATTGCGGGGCATAAGAAAAGAAGCACGAAGGCGCAAATGTTCAATATTCCAACACTGCCAATGATGGATTGTGGAGCATCAGAAATGAAACTGTTCGCCTATTTGAACGAGATTGATGGCTGTTAGAATATGTATCCTTCAAACCATTAATTTGGAATACATACATGTTCGGAAGCTACTGGAAGCGCCTCCAAACCCACTAGGTCATATTTGCAGCCAACTATCAGTTACAGACTGTGCAGACGTTTACAGTGAAGACACAGTGCAAAACAAATAACTTACGGTACCACCACATCGCGTACGGAATTGTACGTGCAACACCAGATAAACTCACAGTTTCGCCAAAACCATCCAAAATATCATAATTCTCTGAGACATTCGACTCGCCAACATAGACAAAAGCAATAGTTGTATAGATAAGGATCATAAATACGGCCGTGCAGCAAAGAAAAGTCGTAGTTTTGAATAAAATATGTGTTTTGCGTGTTACGAAATACACATATACGCAAAAGACGAGCCAGTAGAGAGGTTGTGCTGCACTGCTAGTTGTCTGGAACAGTGCTGCTGTGTAATCGCCGAGAGCAACAAAATTTACCGCTGATACACTAATAAATGTGATAGCGTAAACATATCCGGTTAATGCCCCAACAAATGGGCCGAACGCGGAGCTGGAGTGAACAGCTGGAAACAAGAAATCGTCGATGTCAAGAGAAATATGACTCTTACAATTTAGACAAAAATCCACTTACTTGGTCCACCAGAGAAGGGAAAAGCGCTTGATAATTCTGCAATACATAGAGCCGAAACCCAATATAGTATGGTTGCAAGTATAGTTGAAATCACAAACGTTCCGAAGCCATCTTGCAGCCCAAACTTCAAAAACGAGATGATGATGAGACGAGGAATGCTACTTCAAATTGAGAAGGCATGATACTTACACTCCATAAATAAAATCCGCCTATATATCAAGAGACAAATATGTTACTCCTTAAAATCTATGTCTTTGACAGATAGTTATAAGACGCATAACATACCACTAATCCCAACTCCAGTGGTGATCCCCAGAAGATGAAGGCGACTACATCACAAGGATCAATAATCAAGAAAAAGGTCAGAAACGTAAGACAATACTGTAACACAAACTTGGCAAATGGTGGTTCCAATTTGCGTCTATTGAAAAAGTCTGACTGTAGTTGACGAAAATTTGCAGCGTCGGACTGTCTCTGTTCAACCGCACCTTAAAAAAGAACGACATCAAATCAATTGCAATGTAGTTTTTCTCGAACATTTGGCGAAAATGATGACATACTAGTCTGACTCCGGTTTTCTTGCGATTCACCGGACGAGACATGATTCGGAGTGCCTTGAGCGGAAACGGCGATGGGAGTATGTCGAAGTTTCTGACCTATTGGCGGCATATTTGTCAGAATGCAGTAGTGCTACCTGTTGTAGAATTCAGAATGATAGTCAATGATACTTTTCGAAGGACTTTGGGTGTACATTTCAAGGATTTCCGCCGAACGACGAGAATGGACTGGACCGTTGCACACCGCTTTACAAATCTGACGAAGGAATACCAATCTGGGCTCTGAAACTCCAGAGAAGGAAAGAGACGACGATGATTTGACGCACGCAACCTCAGAACCTGGGATCTGCTCACAGCTGCATTCGTCAGATCAGCATAAGGTATAGTCTGAGTCAATTTATCATTCTCGAGCGACGGCACGGAAGATGAACGACACCTGATCTAGAACGGAGCAAACGCAATTCATTCGGAGTCTCGACTCAGTTTATCTTGGAATGACGACCATAATCGATGGCAAATTTTACCGCTTGGGAGCCACACACAACATATCAGGTGGTAGATGACAGATTTCAAACATGCAAGTTCCAAAGAAAGCGTGCTAAAGGGTAGTTGGTGAATTTATCAGAGATTTGCACGAGGATTGACAGTACTTTGCGTTCTCTTCGATCTTCTTTGGTAGACCATCTTTTGCTTTTATACTGTCGTAGAGATAGAAAACAAATTCGCATATTAATCGGCTTATATTATGATCTATGATCTATTGTGGCATTACGTACAGTTTTGATATAACATGACTTTCTCCATAAATACATTACAATTCTCCAATATCCACCTCTATGACTATATACACTACTTGAAATTAGCAATAATAATATGGAAATGAAATTGTCTCAGTCAAATTCTGGTTCAGTTTTCTTTCCCCGTCGACCTCTTTTTGCCCCAGTTCCTGCCGACCGTCCTCTACCTCTACCCCTACCTCGCCCACGCCCTCGAGAGGAAACCGAAGTGATCCCATTATTTCGGTTAGGACAACTGGTGGCATAATGACCAGGCTATTTAAATCAAATCATTGGTTTAGACAGAGATAAATCACGAAAGAAAGTACGATAAAAGATAGCCGACCTCATTGCAAACGTAACAAACTCCAATCGGCTTACTGTCACCAGTGTCATTGTTAATTCCGCCAAATGAGCCAGACCTACTCTTACTGGAGTTCCCTTTGTTTGGACACACATTGGCAAAATGACCAGGCTATTTTAAAGAATAATTTTAGGCCAGAAAATGGGGGTACCATATAGTGCAAACTCGTTCGTACCTCATTACATATAAAGCAAACACCACTAGATCGATTTGAACCGTCATTGTCATCGCGAGTTTGTCCACTGAATCCAAATGAACCACTTCGATTTTTAGTGTTTTTGTTCGGGCAAACATTCGCGAAATGACCAGGCTTGGTTCAATGAAACCGGTAATGAAGAAAAAGGCCAAGTGACAACGGTCAATAATCAATACCAATAAAACTTACCAAAGAAATTTGGTCCTCACCTCTTGACAGATAAAGCATACTCCACTTGCACTCCCACCACCATGGGTATCATCTCGGTTCACAAACGAATTGTTTGATCGGTCATTAAACCGTCCCCCACTATTGGCCGTATTGGACCCTGCAGGAACTGCGCTCATTTCATCCTCCCACTGAAAGTATTTACATCGCGCTTGATTTGAAAATTTAGGGCAGCAATAAAACGAGCGGTCTTTGTTTTCTCCTAATAGAAATAACGCACAAGGAACGACCGATAAAACAAATTGAGGAGCTGAATTAAAGACGAAGAGAACTTGATCCGTGAGACTGACGTGAACTCACCTTTACGGGTTGTTCGCTTAACCGCTTCTAATCCACATTGGCATCTTGGAACATTATCATTTGATTCATTAGTAGTGCTGCTAACATTTCGATAATTTTGAATCAAGCTCTACAATCATCCGACAAAGACATCAACATTTAGCGAGTACACGAACACATCGGAGTACCAAAAGGAACTTACATTGTCGGCGAAGTTGTTACTGCTATTATTTGTATTCGAGCCACCGAACTGCATTGTTATAAGTTAAAGATTGTAAAGAAAAATTGATATGATGTGGATGTAAACGGAGGAACCCTACTTGACTGAAATAACCATTGTCCATCCCATCATCCATTAGATTATTCTCTGAATTATCCCTCCGTAGATTCTGATTCCTACTGCCGTAATTGTTATGTCCTCGTATATTGTTGTTATCATCCCGATAGTTCTGAGATTGATTTCTCTGATATGCACTGACACCTCCGCCATTGCCTCGATGGCCACCAAAGTCGTCGTCGTCACCGTCGTTACGACCATCGTGATTATGAAAATTGGCATTACCACCGTCGTTACCAGGGTTTCGCGGCCGCCGAGGCTAAATATTTATTCAGTATCCATATATCACAACCGCAATATCGAGTGTCGAAGATAGAATTCCCAAGGAATAAAGGAAATATAACACAATTAACAAGAGAATAGCACCGTAACAAACCTCATCCACCAAATCTTGGGGTCCGTACCCAAAATATTTGGTCAATGCTTCTTCCAATTTGATCACTTCTGCTGAAGACTTCCTAAAGACTTCTCTATACTTATTTTTACTCTGCTCCACCACTTGTTCCCGTGTGCGCTGACCATCACATATTAGTCGCATATCGGATTCCATCTTTTGAATGAAGGCGGGCAATCAATTCATCAGTGTGTGAGAAGCAAGTCGAAGCAATGTGCACCAGACGATGAGAAGGAGCGTTTTACAAACCTCGGCCCTCAAAAATGGTTTGGCCAGGGAAACATCCAATCCAATCGCGTCGTAACCCTCTACCAATGCAATCCCTAAATTGCTGGGCGTAAAGAAATTATTCTCTTTAAATACATATTGTCGTTCTATTATCTTTTTGATATGTTCATGTATAGTAGCGTCAGTTCCTGTTGAATCATATCAGATGTTAATCTTAATCGACAGATCACAAATCCGGTATATGCTGAAATCAGATAAATTATATTACCGATTCCACTTTTATCCATTAGTCCAATTAAATCTGCTTCACTTAGTAGGCTAGGTGGACTTGTTCTTCCTTGAATCATTTCACAAGAGTCAGGGAGAAACTCTTCGTTCACATGAAATTGTGGAATCTCGTTGGCATTCCAACGTTCGTACGGATAGACTTCGAGGTAATTTCGTTCAGTGACAATTAGACCTAATCGAGAACCGTAATCAGGATATGAAAGTACAGATTTAGAGAACGCTCACTGAAGACCTATATAAACAGTAATATAAAAGGAATACTAAGAAAACAGACCTTTAGTGCCAAACTCCTCACCGGCAATTTCTATTTCTACACTTGTTTCAAAACCCCTGGCGTCATCAGAACAAGCAGCCAAAAATCGTCGAGTGACAAGTTCATATACTTTTCTTTCGTTCCCAGATAAATGCGTCGCTTTATTCGTGGGGTGAATTGGAGGATGCGCTTTATCGTTATTCTTCCCCTTTCGTGGTTTTCGAAAAGACCCGTTGAGCAGACTAACATATAGGTGAGAAAATTGGAGGTGATAAGTTACATGCTAGTATAAGGCTGTTCTATCGCATGCAATAGACAATAACCCTTGAGCGTATTGCCCCCATTGCGGATCATCAATTTGTTTTTGAATAAGCGGTCGCAGCTCAAAATTGTCCTCAAATTGGTCTGTTTCTGTACGAGGATAACTTATTAAACCAGAATTGTACAACTTCTCGGCAATCTGCAATTGAAGAATTTACGGTATGGGGAGAGGCGTGAATATTCAATATATAATACTGTCGGTGTAAGAGGATGGCCGAGAATACAAACAGTCATGATCATGTCTGATGAGATCCGCAAACTTCTCGATCCAATTTTCTGTAACTCGACTGTAGTAAGAGGAAGTGGCCGCCTAACAAAGAATTTGCTCAATACCTTCGCTTTACACCAGCAGTGAATTACATAGCACCGCGAGACTTACCATTTGCTGGTGTTCTTCGTTTTCACGTCTTTCACTTTGGCCATCGGTTCCTCTACACATCTCTCGTACAGCACCAGACAAAAATGCTGGTCGAATAGTCTACCCCTATTCCAGCTAAACTGGCACGTTTTCCCTTCGCGATTAACAGTTACTTCAATCTTCCAGAAATCTTCTGCGACAAAGTTCTCTACTTTGAGATATTGATCCACTACAAATCCGAGAGTGGGGAATTGACAAGACCCTGGTTTTCAGAAATTCAGGTGCCAAGGTGGTGAGACCTTTAGGGGAACTCGGTTCTCAACTGAGGGCAAGTGAACAAACCATAACTAATAATTTTGTCTTTTAGGTCTGCATATCGTTTACCCAGCTTTAAGGTTTGAAATCGTGTAAATGCGGCCCCAATTCGTAAATCCAACTCTATCCTTGCATCTACAGCGTCACTTTGCCGTGTATCCAATTGCGCTAAATTATTCATCGCCCTTTGTATCTCCCTATACAATCCACAAAAATAAATATTTTCATATCTCTTATATCCAACAAAGCGAAAGAATACGGTGAAGTAGCAAAGCTTGACGAACCTGGCTTGAATAACACTGAACCTAGCTCTCAACACTCGAACATTTCGGTTCACTTGTGTACAGACTTGCACGACTTCTGAACCTATATTTTCACCTTCTCTATCACAATCTGTCCAAATAACCAACATGGAGGCACTTCGCACTTCATTTTGAAGGTTTTGTTTGATATCTTGCATTTTCTACGGTCAGTTTGAAAGATCAAATGTACAGGCGTGGATCGAAACGTGGAATGAGTTGTCGGGGTGAAAGAGATTTGGCGATATTGTAAAATGTTCGTTTAATACACAGAATTACACATAATAATATCAATTCAAGAAAATAAGATGCAAAAGCGATTGAATTGTATCAGTAACCAAGACTTCGCGATCATTTTACCAAAACCGAATTTGTTAACCATATTCTGAACCAACAATACAGTAACAGGAAGCAAGAATATCACCAGACGGAAAAGATAAATTATAACTTACAGGATTCACAAACTTGGTAATCGGCGCATCAAAAAGTACTTCAGGATCATGAGCGTTCCAATTTTTGTTGTAGCCGTCCGCAAAGTTAGAACACATTAAATGTCCCAATAACGAAGTCATGGTGACATTGTATTCTTGGCCGTTTAATTTATATATAAAATCATAGTTTTTGCAGTACTTGTTTCGACCGTTTCTCTACAAATTCGGTTCACGAAACACAAGGGCATGAGCATGGTTAGAAGGGTCGGTTAAGAATCGGGAACTCGAAAGGAGGAAGAGAAATGTACCGATCGGGCTGATCCACAAGATAGAAGATTGGATATAGTTTTTGCAAGGGACGGTTTCTCTGCGACGCAGAGTATCTTCATTTTGCTGAATATACACGGATGTGAGAGTACAAAAAGGCCCAGGGTCGAAACGATAAAGATGAAGAAGTCCAGTTGGTCGAGGCCGCGGACGTCAAATTAGATACCGGTGTCAATATTGAAACTTATACTATCATTATAATTTCTATATAAATTGTATTTCTGTATGTCTTCAATTCTTATCATCCGTCTATCAGTCTATCATAGAGGACATGGATCATCATTGAACTCTGCTTCCTCCTTTTCTGGGTATGAAACCGCCAACAACCGAACATGATTACTATTATATCTACAGTAAAGAATCAAATACGATGTACACTCAATACAATGTTTCAAATAAATACCAGCACACTCAATAGATCTTCCATAGACTAATCTTGCCGTCCTTCCCTCCCACCGCCAACACGTTCCTGAGGTCTTCGTCTTCATCTCTCATATCATACACCGACGGTGAAAACGCACAACATTGCAACCCTTCCTTATGATACTGTAATACCGCTAACAGCTTCAAAGACTTTCGCGAAAATATTCGAATGCTATAATGTCAAATCGGTAAATCATTAATCATTTCGAGTCAAATGGCGAACAGGTAAAATCAGCCGTTTGTTAACGCTAAAATATGTAAAAAGGGATCTCATAACTTACTTTCCATCCCACCCTACTGTAGCCAAAATTTTATCATCTCCTCTAATCTTAACATCTGCGATTCCATTAGATTTCAGAACGACCTCCTTTGTTACTAACTGCTTCTTTCCGCTTCCCTCGTCCATCGTTTCCGATACAGACGGATTGAGTTTAAAATATTGTAAATTGTTACTCGCTGATCCAGATATGCCGTATCGTAGTGAAGGGTTGATATCCAAACATAAAACTATCGAATGATCGTCAATTTACAAAGTAGATGAAAGCTCACCTAAAAGTGATACAAATTTAAAAAGGAACGAACCGGTTTCTTTATGGATCTTTTCCCGAGTCCAGCAACATTGAAAATCCCTTGCTTCAATTTGGACCCCAGAATCTCGATTGCCTTTTAAATTCTTGACTCCTTCGATTTCAAATCTCCACATTGCGACACTACCAATCTCGTATCCTATCAACATCATCACATTCCGAGTATCTTTAGATCCAATTTCTTGCTCATTCCCCACATCTTGAGTCTTTCCTGCAGCCAAATCATGCTCAGACGGCGAGGCAAACAGTTTAAGTGCCATCACGAGGCCGCTATTACCATTTGGACTAAAGCCTGATCGAGCTAAAAACTTGTGAATTGTTACTTTCGATTTACTTTCAGCATTAAGGTCGACGGAACCTATCGGGGAGTCGAATCGAATATAATGCAAATCCACCTTATGTGTCATATTATAAGGAAAAATAAACCAACAGATCTTGATCAGACACAGAGTTCCTTCTGAAGCCGCAAAGACCAACAGGTAACAAACAAACCGAATCGTCCTTCATCATCGCGGGCACAGCAACCATGAAGTCGACTGTCTTGAAATCCTTCGTACCCTCGGTACCGCCATCATTTTCAGAAGATAATTTAAGGATACTAAATTTACAAAAGTTCAAAGCGTTCACCGGTATTTCGTAGAAGCAGTGTGGAGGTTTGATGGTTGCGAGATTAGAGGCAGAATCGAACTTGATGTCCGCTAATGGTAGATTAAAGTCCCACAATCTTATAAAATCGTCTCGGCCATGACTGCAAATATGCATGCACAGAGATTTTCAGATATATCGCCGAAGCACCGCAAGAATAAAGGTTACTGTCAACTTCTTGTTTTTCTTTAAAACTCGAAAGCCCGCTAGAATCTTGAAGACTACAGAAAAAAGTCGGAGAAAACCAACCTCACTATTACCATACCATTTTTCTTCAAACAAACGGCTTCAACAGTCACCACTCCTTTTCCTTTAGCATGAGCTTGCCAACTCACGAGAACTCTTCGACTTGGTACCCACCAAACCGCGATCAATCCGTCCGAGTCGGAGGAGATGAGGAGCTGCGGGGTCGGAAAATAGACATGAGAGACCGCAGATGTGTGGTACCGAAGAATATAGAGAGGGGACGGGGGCGGAGGAGGATTTGTCGACGGTGTAGACGGTGAGGCCGTCATTTATCAGCGGTGGAAGATGACTGAATCAGTTTGGCCCGTGGAGGAATGGAATTCGAGTTCACCGCAAATTGTATTGTCGTTCCATCCATCTCGAGAAATCATATATATTCAAATTCTTCAATGTGAGCTATTTTTTAATCCTCATATTAGCACTTAAGTATATTAATTCCTATTTCTAAATGTCATAGGCGTAACTGTACATATGTCATTGTTGAAACTATAATGTATAGAATAACCTATATCAAAAAATCAATTACTATTCATTCTTAAGGTTCTATCGATATGTTTTCGTCTTTCAAGTTGACTTTATTTCGTTTGTTCTGTAGGCGTCATGTCAGTCAATTCGAGATCGAATCGTCGGTGAAGATGTGAATGGTATAGAGATTTATTCAATAAAGTTATAAACTATCTAATGAGGGGTATTTGTATCGATATGACATACCCGTTTCCACTCAAATCTACTGAAAGCTCTAAAAGACTCGAAACATAATTTTGATATACTTTTGCTCGTCTTGTCACTCTGACTTCCAGATAGTTCAATTTTGAGTTTCCTCGAGTACTCTAATGTCGTCAAACCTTTTATTGCTTTTAGTGATATACAAAAGATTTGAACGAAAACAGTCAGTCGCGATTGCTGGAGTGCGCACGATACGGTAAACGGTAGCTTGGAACATACAAATTTCAATGTGGTATAGAATTAAATAACCCAGAAAGAGTAGCTTGACTATCAGAAAGAATAACAGGAAAATGTTCAACCCTAAGAGCGCATGGATCCATGTATTCTGAGCTACAGAGTTCAATTCTTGACTGACTAGTCCTGATTCGATTGGTTGGAAATAATTACGCGAAGATGAAAATTGATCAACAACTGTGAAAAACGACATAAGTTACGACGACAGCCGATAATTCATATATGTCCGGCGAGATCGGATAGGTCCGAACATACTTGACTTCTCTAGGAGGTATCGGTTTGACGTGTACATGACAACAAAGGTAACACTAGACGCAACTTGCTGGATGGCGAAGGCAAACATGACGCAAATCATTGTAATAAATAACCTGTTTCAGAAAATATTCGCAAATGGGTGGTTAATAGATTGAACTGACTACAGAAAGTTCTTCGCACATAAGATTTATAGCTACCTATAATTGCTTTTCGCCACGCAGTTATTGACAAAATAGCAGTGATGATCAAGTTTCAGAACACAGATGTTGCAGTGTATGCAATGCATAGATTCCAAATGACTTGATTACCGGATGGAGTCAGCTTAAACCGTACTTCTTAGTCGTTTGAAGGAATCTGTGCTTACACGAGACTCTGGCAAATATCACAAAATTTGTGATGTTGAGCATGAATACCAGCCGCTATTTGAGCAGGCTCAGATATTGAAATTGTGTCAACAAGTTGGATTACTGAATCGATTGAGTTGTGCTTTTGTGCTGAATGCGAGATGATTTCATCCGATGGTGAGGGGGTAACTTTTAGTATAGATTTTCTAGCTGTATAACATGTCACAATTGAGGACAACGTCTGACATCCAATCGACAATTTAAATCTCTTAAACGCTTTCAAAAATATTGTTTCATTCCTTTTAGATTCTTCTGTCAAGCTGCTGCGATTCCTGGATTGCGAAAGGAGCGGATCACTTGGATTCGAGTAGGTCAATGCTGTCTGTAGAATCACTACAGAAAAAGCAGTCACTGAGAAGGTAATAAAATATGAGTAGATGCGTATGGGTGTATGAGAGATAATTTTGAGAGAAGGGTGCAGGAGGAGGTAGAACCAAATGATATGGATTGACAGTAGGCTACAGTGGAGTCTTTGTCTCCACGATGGTTTCTTTCTCTGTCTTTGGATGTGATTCAGCGTGAGAGGATGTGAATGATATGATGGTGGTAAACTTGTGTTAGTATTGGTTGACTCCATGTCAATGCGAATGTTTATATATGCGATATCAATGCGAATTCTTATATAAATTGATATTCCCAAATTCCACGAGACGCGTGCTCAGGAGGGATCTTCCAGTTGATGCTTTCCAAGAGTATGCATAAGCGGATCTGTCGACACAGCATTCCAAGATACAACTCACAATCCTCATTACTATCTTTTATCTAAGTGGATATACTGTGCTAATTTGCTCATATTCGTAACATCTCAAACTGTTTATCCTGCATCCTTGTGAAGCTAGTACAAGACTTATCCTAAGTGCAAGTATTGCCAGGGCATAAATCAATCAACACATTGAACCTACGCGAGTAACATCAAAGGTAGAATACTTTAAACATTATATGCATCCAGTAAATGTAACCTAACTTGACATTGAATCCTTGAAATCCGCCATCTACAGGCAAAATGTATCACATCGCTCAAGGGTCTCTAGTTTCAAGCGATTCGACTTTCCGATTACTACTACAATTTATTATTGCCGCATCTCTGGTTGCTTCAACTTTTGGACAATCTAGATGGCAAGATGTGACAAATTTTCACCCATACTGTGTTCGATTATTCAGAACTTGTGTGCAAGCTTCATCAAACAGTTTGGGACAATGTAGCGGTGAGATTTGCAACACGGCGATCGGAATCTGCGGCAACAAAATGGCTATCTGTACATTTTCAGATAGTCTAACTTGGCCTTGGTCTACCGGTCAAGAACGTCCAGCATTGACTTCTGTTGATGCCACCTCCAGATTGGCTGCATATAGAAACGCCTTGGAAAATTCACCAATCGCCTCACCTCCAACCTTCCAAAGTGCGCAGGATTTCTTGCCAGACTGTAGGGCTGAGTTCAGACGCTGTGTAGACGGTTATATCGGTGGTGTACAATCCGACGTACATGTTGGAATCTGCGGTAATGGAATGTCAGTTTGTACGGAAAGACAAGGAAGATGGCCATACGGCGACGACACCTCCCTCTATTGGCAACTGCCTTATACCGATGCCACACTCCAGATTTACCGAAATGCATATTCTGGCAACAATGGGAATCCTAGGGTCTGGCAAACGTCGACGGTATTTCTACCAATATGTAGGGGTTTAATGGCCCAATGTGTTCCGATATCAGGTGGACAATTAAGTGATGTCGCCATTGGTGACTGTGGGAATCGTATGGCTATATGCACTTTCGAAAACATACTATGGCCTCACACAGATGACGCTACGAATGCATACAACGAGCCGTATGATACAAGATGGCAACGATACAACAGCGCTCTCAATCCAAATCTCCGCTGGCAAGACCTCACCCGGTTTTCACTCTCCTGCACTAATCGATTCTTTCAATGTGTTTTTGCAGCTGGAGGTCGATCCTCAGATTCTGCCGTCGGAATATGCGGAAATCAAATGTCTCTATGTACATTTAATCAAAATAACTGGCCGATTACCAGCAACTTATCTATGCCGTTCGAGACCGAACCTTATATATCTAGATTAGGGATTTATCGCTCCATGTTTGGTTTCATGACATCCAGCGCGACTTCATATTCTGCGTTCCCTCCTGCGTCCCTTGAAATAACAAGTTCGCCTCTTCCGACATCATCAATTTTTGTGGCGCCATTAAATCTTCAAGCGTTATTTTTCTCTCATCCGATAATGCCTTATAATAATAATGCGCTTCCGGGTTTAAATAGATTCATTATCAAGGCATGGTCTGCTGGCCGCTTCAGAGAGAGAACATTTGCTCCTGTCACGACAGTTTTGACACCTTACGGTGACAATCACGGCTTTCTGTATGTTAACAATTGGGAAAATGCTTGGTGGGTGAATATAGGGGCGGACGGCGATGTTTTGGTGATTGAATTTGATACTCCAAGATTTGTGAGTACCGTGACCGCTATGAACTTTCAACCATACGGCAATTATCCAGGGGGCAATTTGCATGTGCATCTAGTTGAATCCATCAGTAGTGCAAACATACTAACAATGACAAGGCTGGGGTCTATAGATGTGGCAAAAAATACCAATGCATTGGGGACTCTGGTTGTTAACAGGATGGTAAGGCACTTGGTATTTACCCGAAGTAATACAGAAGGTTGGAGCCGTATTGAGAATATTATCATGACATAAAAACTTTTAAATGAAAATTAATTGTATTGAGTGTGAATGGAAATGCCAGTTCTAAGTTGATTATGAATGAATAAAAAATAGCTGCACTAATTCAAATACAAGTACACCTGTGCCTTAACGATACGGTAAAAATACAAGTTGGAGCTGATGTATAGACGACTGGTGCAAGCAATACTTGAAATTCCCACTGTGAACTATGACTATTAACTGTCCATCCAATAATAATCATTGCTTTTTTTTACCATATCTGTAATTCTAATCGCACATTCTTGGACACTGGCGGCATATGTATCATTGTCCCTGTTGCATATATACATCACTCACTCAAAAACAGACTGGCGCGTTCCTCTTTGGTCTGTGGACATTCACAATCATCTGGATACGACGATCTCCTGTTCTTTGTCTACGATATAAATGGGATCGTCATTCGCATCGTCAATGCTACAGCGGTGCCATATTATCCTCTACCAACTTCATATCTACAGTTGACTCCAATCTAAATGAGCAGACTCGGTTCTCTCTCCTCCAACATTTCCTTCTCACTCGATTCTTTCGATTCTAATAAACAAACTGGATCTACAGCTGATGATTTCGACCTCCAAGCTGCATTGGCTATTCCCCAGGACGCTTTTCATGATTTGTCCTCCAGATCTGCGGTATTTAGACAACGGTTGATTGAGGGTATGTTGATTCTTTTCAAACGATTTAGAAAACCCGTATTCCAGCTTTTCAATTGGTGATGGCTGACAATGACGAACAATACGAAACAACGATGTCGTTTTAATGATGGCATATACAAATAGATTTTCAACTGTTGGAAAATGTTGGAGCGGATTATAGTACTAGGGACCTCAGAGGTGACTGTTAAATCTCACACTTTCTTGAGTTTCGGGCTTCAAACGCTAATACAATAGATTTGTACAGATCCAAAAACACTTCTCTCAATTCTGCGAGGCAATCCAGACCAATTGATAAAATTCAATGTCTTCCGAAGACAGAATCAAAAACCTAAAGAAGTAGATAGAAGGCTGCGGAGGATTAAAAACAAAGGAACAGTTCCTCTGGGATCTTGGGCTACTTGGCTGGTGAATAGTTAGCAGATTTGAATTCTTTATTTCTGGTGAATATATATCGGACTTACTTATCTGACCCTTTTCAAACTGTTTACTTCCGCCCTTGTAGAGGACATATTCCATAATACGATTCTAGGTGTTATTGTGTTGAACTCAATCATCGCAGCTTTCACAGCAGGTTTCGACTCTTTCTTTATCGAATCATTTAATTAGGATGAACTAAACCGTATATCATTGAATATAGAGTTCAGTAACGATGAAGATCAACACTGGCAACTATTTATGGGCGTAAAGATTCTGGGTGTGTAGCCTCTTTGTATATCGTTTCTACGTGCGTCCATTCTCACAAATCGGATTCGTCAATATAGATTTAGTATCACTGATAATCTTCGCATTCGAGATTACATTGAAATGGTTGGAAGATTTTGAAGAGTTTTGGACAGATGGATGGAATCTATTCGATTTCTTTGTGACAGTGATAGTACATAGACCGAGGTCTTTTTCAATCACCCTCCATTCATTCAGCGGTGCTAACTTCACCATCAAAATAGTCCGGTATACCAGTGATCATTGATTTATTCATAGCAGGTGAACATAACAACACTGTTTTTGCGAAATCCATAAAACAGCTTCGTATGCTTCGGATATTAAGGGCATTAAAATTGGTATTTACAATGATTTCTACTACGTCTAACGTATCAGGTAGTGTAATGAATGTCTGTTGTATACAGGTAGTTCGATTCGGGAGCTTGAAAATCATTGTGCTTACTATCATAGAGGCATTTAGGGTATGTAGTTTCTCTCGATTCTATCACCTTTTCTTACCCCGCGACTTTATTTACGTTACCCTTTCTCTTTGTTGTTGTGCGTATCGCATCGCAGTCACTGGCAATCATCGCTATATTAATAGCGCTAGTGGTCTACTTGTTTGGTGTCTTAGCATTGAACTTATTCGATTCGTACAGACGAAGTGATATCCAAGATCTAAAGTATCGAGCAGATTTTACGTACGTACCGTATTTACGCTTTAATCGGTTGATTTCTGTGGCTGACTTTTTCGAAAACGTCTCATTGATGTTTATCAGTGATCTAGGGACAGTTTTTGGCGTTTTATTTCAATTGTTAACGCTTGATAATTGGTACGATGTTGCGAACGACTTGTTGAAGGTAACGGATCCTGTAACTACTTGGATTTATCTGATACTATGGATTTGGTTGGGAGCGTTCATTTTTAAAAATATTTTTGTCGGTGTAATGGGTGCGTTTAATCTTTCTCATATGATAAATGCTAAGTGTTGTATTGCTTTGCTTACTGAGTTTTGATGCAGTGAGCAATTTCGGAAAACTACGTGAAACACTTAAAGAAAAGAAAGCCGAGTACCTCAAAGCTAAAAGATTTCGAAGGCTGAGGCGAAAATTGGATAAAGAGTTGAAGATGCACGGTAGTTTAAAGAATATGTATGTATGCCAGAGTTCTTCCGTTTAGACTTTTGGTGTACGTGGTGTTAATGCTATTCAATATTCTCAACAGTACGGATATGAGTCGGAAGCAAATACTTAGCACACTGAACAAACAAGACGATGAGGGCCGAATTGTCAGTAATGATACTGTATCCACAGAGGAGACCAGATCCAGCAACGTAGTATCGGATGAGTCTACCAACCAGCCTCGCCCTCATCATAGTCCAATCCCAATCGCTCGATCACCGCATAACTTGAACTCATCCGATATTCCCCCAGTTAACCAAACTCTTCCTCGACCGTCTTCGAACATTCAGAATCATCCTATGCTGAACCAATTACGCACGTCATTAGCCAATCTAACTGAAAGCTTGACAAACCTGAATTCACAACCCACAATTTCTCTTACCGCGACTACCTCTCAACCATCCCCAAATCCAGGGGTACCACCCAATATCACACTACCACCCCCTTACTTTCCCGAAGAATACTACAACACCTCTTTTTCACACCACCCTCCACATTCTTCCACCAGTAGCCCGACGCATTCTGACGAATCCCCACATCCAACAACGAAGACTAAAACGGTTTCCACAGCTATTGAAGAATTATTAAGAGCCAGTGCGGGAGTGACTAAAGGATGGGAACAAACAGTAGATGAAACCTTGCAAGCGTTTGGAACTGTCAAAGGGGAAACTTTATGGCCTAGGGATACTTTGTTCAAGTATTTCCAAGTGATGGAGAGTTTGCAAGAGAATATGAAGGAATTTGAAGAGCTACAGAGGTTGGCTAGTACGTTTGATATTTTTTTCTTCTTGGATGTTGTTGAGTATTATAAGAATGTGATACTAAATATTGGGCGATTTTTAATCATTATAGATGGGGTATTACTAGAAATTTTTGATTCATAAAGTTTCATCAAATTTAGAACTAAATAATAGGCAAGCATTTGTAAATAGAAGGAGTAGTGCCGAATCTGCCGATGTAAATGGGAATAAAAATATGGCAATTACAACAATTGCGAACTTTTTCCTTGATGTAAGTTAAACGGATGGTAAGATGAAATTTAATGAACAAAATTGCCAAAAATGAAATTCCGTTACGGGGAATCGAACCCCGGCCGCCGCGGTGCTTTAGTAGTGAAAGCGCGGAATCCTAGCCACTAGACCATAACGGAGATGGATAGTTGGGTATTTAAAGCATATAAGTTCTTATATTTTGAGAAATGTTGTATTTGGCAATTTAGGTCAACAGCATTGGTCCTTACTTCAGGTCTTTGAAGGCAAGCTTCTGACATTAATTGAGAATGACTATTGAATACAAGTATGCATTAATGACACATTTGCAGTTTGCATTGTTGCCCTCTCGGTTATCCTCTGTCAATTTAAAGTAGGATAAAGACGGAGCATCGTTTTCGCAAATTGCAAGAATCTCAAAGTTTGAGTTTTTTTTTTTTTTTTTTTTTTGTAGCCACAGTTCTTAATGGTATTGGATGATACATTGATTGAGATGCAATTACACAGTTTACACAATTAGGTGAAAGGGGTGTCGAACGAATGTTTATTGGTTGATATCAACTGTGAGACATGTCAATGGAACATGCGCTGTACCCATACTCTTAATGAATCACTGCCGAATCGAAGCGATCAGACGATAATCCGACGAGGGAATTCGAGAAGGTGCAGCGGCGGAAGGGAACGCGGCCAGAGCAAGCCTGAGTCAGGGTTTGTTCATTCCCTTCGCGCGTGTATTGCGACTGAGTGCAAGTGACTTTGGTTGCATTCATTTCTGCGAATATAAAATAGGCCCTCGTCCTCCCGAAAAAATACACAACAACAAACAAAGCAAGAAATTCCAAGTACATTAAACTACAAATTAAACCACAGAAAATGACATTCACTGCCTCTGCCGTCCGCTTCATCAAAAAGACTCCGGAAGTGTTGCCGCTTTTCGGTATTATTGGCGTCGTCTCAGTCTGTATGTTGAAAAATTCATTAGATTTTTGTGATTTTGAACCTGATTGCTGACTCTTGGATAAATCTACTTGTAGTCGGGATCACGTCTGCCACTCGCAAAATCATGCACGATCAAGATCTGAGGATTCGTCCCAACCATGTAAGTTTATTCGTATCACCCGTTGTAGATTTTGCGAGCACAGTTATTCACTCTTGATTTGTTCATTCTTTGCGTAATTAGGGTAACATTACATGGGAAGAACGATTAGACAGCTTTGCCAAGCATTCTTAAACATTAAACAATAAAGTAGAAAAATAAAATATCTTATTCCCCTAAACATTCAAAAAATTATGATATATATTTTGTAAAGTCCTTTATCGATTATTGTGTTCAATTTGTACATGAAATATACTGAACTCATAAAACTGATTTGAAGAAACTGTTATGGATGTGGTCTGAAAGCAACAATATATACCAAATTAGCATTTTCAAATATTTGCTGCGGGATTGTCCACTCGTTATCATTTTGGCTACAAATACAGTGTTCGTCTGATGCAACGCACGTATTCTGGCTGCGAAGGGAAGAATGCTGCCAAGGATACGCACAGTGCGCTTGGCAGTCTGCCACCACAGAGCCTACGATGTTGTGTATGCTGCCAAAGATGCTGCGGAAACTCTATTGCGGCGCTGATATGATTCATCGGTGATTTATCGTCATCGGTGTTGTCAGCACAAAAATGCGTCCGAGAGTTCTCTTGTTGCACCAATCAATCAATGTAGTGGCTTAACCGTGGATACTGGATACACCGAGAAGTTTATACTTAAAACGGATTCAGCTAGATTTCCGGGACATATATCTATATTTTATCCCCTCTGAAGAATAATTCCTACTTTTAATCTACAACCCCTGAGTTTTGAAGGGCAAATTTGATTCCAAATTCAGCATTTAGTGTTGCCGCAACACCGCACAACCTCTGATTTGTATCCGCGACTTCCGGACCCGCACCTTCATATTCATTGTTCGGTTGTTTCTTATTATATAGTCTACAAATTGCAACCCATTTGAAGAAAATTAAAATGGTATCATGTCACTGAAGAAAAACTCGAAAATCAACGTTGGGGATAAGAACTTAGTGGTGGTAAAGTCTTTAGATGAAGGTACAAATGAAACGGATTTTGTTTACGACTACGGTCGAGTAAACAAGCCGAATCTGTTGTTTTTACTCACCCTAATGGATAATTCACTAAATCTTCTCTGACTGTCAACTATGCAGGGAGAACTTCTAAGTCTTACGTAGTGAAAGAAGAACAGCTGTTGTCAAAAGAAAGATGGGTGTTGAAATGGTTTTGTTCAAAGTCAGACGACAAGAACGACACCGACGACAAATTTTTACGAATGGTTTGGACTCTCTTTTGATTAAATCAATCTGATTATACTTCTCTTTATCTCTAAACTCTGTTAAAACCTCATATGTGTAATATATCCATAGCAAATTGAACGCGAAGTAAAGATTCTAGAACTCATACGGAAGCGGCAATCCGAATCACCAAACCCAAATATCATCGATTACATCAGCTCAATTATATCAGATAATGAAAAAGGAATACTATTGGAATATTGTGCGGGTGGGAACTTGCTGGATGTGTTGTCTGGTGAATTGGACGACGCTACTTCGTTGGCCATTTTTGGAAATGTTGCAAAAGCGGTGGCTTGGTTGCATGAGTTGGACATTACTCATTTCGACATTAGGGTTCGCTTAATCTTCATATTTATCTTGCAAGTTTAAATCACCTTACCGATACTTTAAATACTTGTTAGTCCGAAAATGTGTTTATCCACCATCATTTGCTAAAGTCGGGAACCTTGACTAGCAGCATCACCTACAAGTTGGCAGATTTTGGGTCAGCGAGAGTAGGATCTCTGACTGTACCGTCCGAAGAGGAAGGTATAATGGAATGGCTCCAGATTGTGACGGATCCCTTGAATATGAGCCCTGAACTACTGAAAGCGAAAGCAATACTAGAGGACCCGAGTTCTGAAGACACGATCACTTTAGGATCGAGTACAGATCTATGGGTATGTTCTATACTAATATCCGGGATTATATGCCCTTTGATAGTTGAATATAACTACCTCTCATTAGCAACTTGGCACTCTTCTTTTCCAAATTCGATTCGGTCAACCAGCATTCACTGCACAGTCTGATGTTACGACGGCTGCTTTCACATTTCCATCCGATTACGATTCAAATCAATCTTCAATCTCAAATATCATTACGTCTTTGCTCAAAGTTTCTCCGGAAGACCGCAAAGACTTGAAAGAAATCATCATCACATGCGAAGGTCACGGAGAACCAAGTCCTTCGGCGCATTCACAATCTGACCAAGAATCTCCTAGCCTATCGAATCGAGATGACGACATGACTGATACCTCTAGTGAGAGACGACCATCGAATATTAGTATTACAATTCCGGATGGCAGGAGACCGAGTATTGCGAGCAGTTACGAATCAGACTCGAGTCAGTCAAAAAAGGCTCAATTAAAGAAACTGCTCATGGTAACTACTTATAACAGTAATATAATTCATATTTTCATGTATCCAAATTTACCTTGCGCCATAGATTTCCGGTGTTATCATTCCACCACCCGAAGAGCCTCAAACTTTCAGTGTATCATTCCCGTCTCGTCGAGCGATTGCCCTCTTAAAATCAATTAAGACTCCCGTCCCTTCTTCGTCGTCTACTGTCTCATCGACAGCATCATCACACCTTTACATCATTCCCCTTACGCCGGGTTTCCCTAATATCAAAAAATCAATCAACGCACAATACGTCCTTCTTCATCCCACTCGAAATATAGTCGCAGTATCTCAGAGCAATTCTGACGCCTGGTCCTGTTTTGACCTGGATTCTAAAACAAAATTGGGAGGTTTCCGTGGCATCGGGAAGTTCAAATACGCCAAGTGGATTTCAGAAACGTCTCTAGTCGGAGTAACTGATGACGAGGTAGTCATGGTCACACTTTTGGAAAAGGATCCAACTGCTGTTGAGGGATTGGCTAAGAAAAATCCACCACAAATGGATGTTGTATTTGATGTGTTTGAAGAGTTGCGTGGTAATAATATTTCATATTTTGACGTGGATGATGAAAGGGATCCGAAATGGATGTTATTGTGCTCTCATATTCCTGGCAGCCGAATGTCTGGAAAGTTGCAACTTTTTTCAGTTGAGAAAGATGGGTCTCAAGGTAATATGTTCGAATTTGTTTTTGTCTCTCTTCTCCTTTATTCTATATCATCGTTGACATTTGGTTGTTCTTTAGTGATTGATGGCGAGTTTGGACGAATCATACAAGTGAAAAATGAACTATTTTTGGCCATGATAAGTCGAAGCACTACAAGAGTTTCGGTATGTAGTTATACTATTTGTGATGACTAAACTTCCATGAGCTTTCTAAGACAATGTCACACTCTAGTTCCACCTAATCCCGCTCTCAAATACCAATCAAAACCAACCCACTAAATTTCACGTCGACATTAGCGTTGCCTCCGATTACATCACTACAATTGAACCTATATATCAGCATGATCGAGTGATACTGATATCGAAGAATGGTTTCTTGCTCGTTTACGGTTTACTTTCTGGAGAATGTATCATTAAGCAGACTGTTCTGCCAACCGGCGTTTTTCCTTCTTTGACTACTTATGATAACGAGGGGATTTACATGCTTGATAGCCGCGGTTTGGTAATTTTCCTTCTCTCATATTGTTCTCTTGTGCGATGAACTTTTAAACTAATCGCTTTGATTTGCAGATAATGCACCTAAAATTACCCTTACTTGAGCCGTCACCTTCAGGGGAACGATTCCGTGCCTTGCCATCTATAACTGAGAGTGACGGCTGTGCGAACCTTGTTTCTCCGACAAGTAGTATAGCATCATCAACTGTTAACCGTAATGAAGTCCGAAATAGTGGGAGTGGGTCTGAATCTTCGACAATCTTAACACCCGCTGGCCCATTGACAGTGACAGAATGGGATGTTTTGAAAAAGATGTTGGACTCCGGCGATTACGAGAGTGCTGCATATTTCGCTAGCAAAATGGTCTGTGGATTTACTTTATCCTTACATACCTTACATTGACATTGCGAGACTAACACATATAGATACCCATTAGGATTCTTATCCTGCCGCGAAAGTGCTTGACGTCTTAAGCCGGAAGTCTACGCCTTCAGAATCGACACCTCATCCTGCCCTCTTGGTAAGTTTTTGTATATCATTCCAGATGAATATTTTCGTTTTAACTTACATGATCGCTTAAGTATTTAAATGTTGTCTCTGGTTATCGAGTACTCGATGAAGCAGAGAGCGTTGCATTTGTTCGGTTTGGGTTACAAGGCAATCAGAATACAGTAGTCCACGAAGCTCTTAAAAATCGAAAATTGACCTTATCAGAAGAATTGGGTGACGTTCTGAGCTTTCTGGTACGTAACATTGTCATCATTTTGATTTCATTGTGTCGCTAACAACTAATCAATCATTTTTTAACTTTCGAACCATAGGAAGGTTCATTTTTAGATTACGCGCTAAAAGCTTATCAACAATGTAACTCGCAATATAAAGTGATTCGCCTACTCGCCAATCGAGAGCAATACCCCGAGTTGATAGAATACATTATTAAATCAAACTACACGCCCAGCGATATTTCAGTTTTGTCGCGGATGGTTTCAAGGAATCCTGAATTAGGGTTGGAATATGCGAAACGAATGATTCAAACTAAATCCGGAGACCCTAGTTTCCTAAACCATATCGCGGAAACATTCTTGGAAAAAGGAAGTCAGGCTTATGCGGCTACGTTTTTGCTGGATGCATTGGAAGTTGTCGAAGACAATGTAGAGTACGGATCCTTACAAACAAAAGTCATCAAATTGCTGTTCAGTTCAAGCATTGCGGTGAGTTGCGTTCTCTGGGTTTAGAATGAAGGAGTTTAAACTTACGATTATGATATTTACAGGAAGCCGAAGAGCTTCTAAAGCGTCGAAGATTTAGTCATTTCAACAAGGACGAGGTTCTTGATTTATGTGTTGAAAATAACCTTCTTCATCGTGCAATGGACATTTGTGATCAATTAAACGGTTCTCCTACTTCATCAACGAACCCGCATTACACTAGAATCTTCCGGTCCCTTATGCATTCTGGGTCTCGAGTAACTTGGGTAAAAGCAATGGCTACATTGGGACTGAAATTTGATATTCTGTTGGAAAGTGTAGTTTTGACTAATCAGGATAACTTAACTGAATTGTTCGGAGAAGACGGGAAACATTTGGCTATTTTGTTGGAAGCCTTGATCAGAGAGGAACGAAGCGAATTATTGAGATTTGTTTTGGAAGAGGTTGTGCTCAAGAATGAATCGAAATTTAGTAAAAATGAGTAAGTTTCATTTATTTATAGCATTAATGGTTTACCAGGAGTCTGATTTCGTTTGTACAGGACACTGCAAACTTTATTGCTGTTGGTAGGAATGTTGTTTAGTCCTAACGAGGAAGTTAAGAATATGATTGGCATGGACAAACTAAATCAGTATGATCCGTTTGTGGTCTCACGATCAGCCATTCTGCTGGGATTTTACGAGGTGATATTTCAATGTTACTTGAAGATAGCGTTTATTCACAATGAATTTTAACGATTTTATTCATCACTATATAGGAAGCATATCAAATGCTCTACAACCATGGTATGCACGTTGAGGCGACATTGGTCCTCGTAGACGAATTAAGGCAGCTGGATCGGTGAGTATTTGTTATCTCATTACCCAATTATTCATACATTTTGACGAATACATTTTATCCTAGGGCTTACGACTTGGCCAATGAAATTGACGATCCACAAATTTGGCGAATAGTAGGGAAGGCGACATATGATATGACAGAGAGGAGTAATATGTTTAGGCATATCCTTGAGCGATTGTACATAGAATTTTGAGCTTTTGTTGATGTATCTATAGAGATAAATGAAAAATGATATCCTTAATTGTCCCCGATTCCTCGTGAGGCGACAAGCGATTGCAAGCTAACCCGACTAGTTCCGGACGTCCGAAATTGAAGAGTACAAAGAATAAGAACTCTTCTTTACGCAAAAAAACTGTATCATTGGTGTATGCTTTGGCCTTCAAATTTAGGGTCTTCGCTTACTACTAGGTTAAGGAATTCAGTCCGCAGCAACAGTATATTCATTCTTCGATTTCGATCAAAACATCGTATCCAAGTCCCTGTTTTCCAGCTTCGAAATTTTATGACCATGACAACAGGATCGACTGTCATTGACGGAAAAGAAATTGCAAAGTACGATCGTAAATTTTATAATAACAGCATATTTATCGTTTTGTTTCAATCAAACACCTAATTTTCTTGGACGGTTTTCTTCACCAGAAACATTCGAGGCCGCATCAAGAATGAAATTGAACAACTCAGATCCAAACATCCTCAATTCACTCCTCACTTAGCTATTGTTCAAGTTGGAAATAGAGAGGACTCCTCAGTCTATGTTCGAATGAAACAAAAGGCTGCGTTAGAGGTATTGTAGTCTACTATCTGGTGGCGAAATACTGCCCGATAAATATTCACAGAAACAAAATTACGATTTAGGTCGGCATGGAGTTTACAATGAAGAAATTGGAAGAATCTATTTCTCAAACTGAGGTATATATTTTGTTTTTGGTTTATTTGGTTCGAATGATAGGCGATCTGACTGAATCCGACGATTTTCAACACTCTATTTTTGCAATTTTCCGACATTCTCTTATATAGTTGATGCGAATCGTCGAAGAGCTTAATGAGAATCCAGATGTCCATGGTATATTAGTGCAATTACCTCTGCCTCGCCACATCGACGAGTTGGCTGTTACAGAAGCAATCGATGTGTCTAAAGATGTCGACGGGTTAGTTGTTTACTATTCTGTTTCTCCACGTACGGTAACTTGACATCACTCTCGAATCGGTTTACCTCAGATTTCATACACTTAATATTGGCTTCCTTGCAAAACGAAGTACAAAACCTCTATTCGTACCTTGCACTCCCAAAGGTGTGATGGAACTGTTAAGACAGCATAATATTCAGATCGCCGGCAAGACTGCCGTAGTAATTGGACGTAGCGACATTGTCGGAATGCCAATGTTCCATTTACTTCAAAATGAAAATGCCACAGTTACATTATGCCACTCCAAAACGAAGGATCTGGCGTCAGTCGTATGTTTAATGCATCGCATTGCGTTAAAGTTCCACTCTTTACCCTTGCAGTAACCTGATTTTTTAAAGGTCAAAACGGCAGATATCGTCGTTGCAGCGGTTGGTGTTCCACAAATAATTAAAGGTTCTTGGATTAAAGATGGCGCTGTGGTTATCGATGTCGGCACCAATCCTGTTCCGGATGCCACCAAAAAATCGGGAACTCGACTAGTTGGTGACGTTGAGTATGCAGACGCCAAACAGCATGCATCTGCCATTACGCCAGTACCTGGAGGAGTTGGACCAATGACTGTCTGTATGCTGCTTGAAAATACTCTTATTAGTGCCAAGAGATTTTGGTTTGATGAGAGTGGCAGTAAGCGAAATATGGAGTACTTAAAACTCGATCTCAGGACGCCGGTTCCAAGCGATCTCGATATTGCACGATCACAAAAACCAAAACCGATCAAACAATTGGCCAAAGAGCTAGGGTTAGGAATCAAAGAGGTAGTTCGAAAATTGAACAATGTCTATGTCTTGACATCTTCTTACAATTTCATCATTTATAGTATGAATTGTACGGAAATCACAAGGCCAAAATATCTCTCTCTGTCGTGGATCGACTTAAGCATAAACCGAACGGTAAATATATTGTTGTGACTGGGTACGTCTTTGATCTGAATCCATTTTCTTCTCAGTTAAGTCTTAATGCCATATTTTTCTTGCCAGCATCACACCAACACCTCTGGGCGAAGGTAAATCCACCACTACGATCGGTTTATGCCAAGCCTTGGGTGCTCAATTGAAGAAAACGACGTTCGCCTGCGTCCGTCAACCGAGTCAAGGACCCACATTTGGGATAAAAGGAGGCGCCGCAGGAGGCGGGTATTCGCAAGTCATTCCGATGGACGAATTCAACCTACATTTGACGGGGGATATACACGCTGTCAGTGCTGCCAACAATTTGTTAGGTAACTATTCGTCCTATATATGGAAATATCTCGCATTGTTTCTTCTTACATTATCTGATGCTCTAATAGCCGCTGCGATCGATGCCCGAATCTTTCACGAAGCCACACAATCCGACAATGCTCTGTTCAATCGCATTTGTCCTAAGCAAAACGGTGTCCAAAAATTCTCAAAGATCATGATGACGCGACTCCAAAAATTAGGTATTAACAAGAACAATCCCGCTGATCTAACCCCGGAAGAAATTCGAAAGTTTGTCAGACTGGATATCGACAAAGAAACCATCACTTGGCAACGTGTTGTTGATGTCAATGATCGCTTTTTGAGAAAAATAACAATTGGATTGAACCCCACCGAACAAGGAATGACGAGAGAAACAGGATTTGATATCTCTGTCGCCAGTGAGTGTATGGCAGTTTTAGCTTTGGCGACCAGCGTGGAAGATATGAGAAACAGGTATATCCTCACGCCTCTTTCCGTGTCTTTTAGTGTAGCAAATTGACATTGTCTTCATAGACTGGGTCGTATGGTGGTAGCTTCGTCTAAGTCGGGTGAACCGGTCACTGCAGATGATCTTGGTGTCGGCGGAGCGTTAACTGTTTTACTCAAAGATGCTATTAAGCCAAACCTAATGCAGACCCTGGAAGGCACTCCGGTGTTTGTTCATGCCGGTCCATTCGCTAACATTGCCCATGGCAATTCTTCGATTCTCGCCGATCAAGTAGCTTTGAAACTTGCTTCGGGAACACCCGATAATCCGGGATATGTTGTCACAGAAGCTGGATTCGGTGCTGACATCGGGATGGAAAAATTCTTCGATATCAAATGCAGAATCTCAGGCCTTGTGCCGGATGCGGTGGTGTTAACTACAACAATTCGAGCTCTCAAAATGCATGGTGGTGGTCCAGATGTGACTCCTGGAAAGCCCTTAGCCGATGAGTACAAGTTCGAAAATCTCGAGTTATTGAAAAATGGTGTTAGTAATATGCAGCGTCATATCGAGAATGCCAGGAAGTTTGGTATTCCCGTGGTAGTTGCCATTAATCGATTTTCGTATGTTCTTTGAGATTCACCTAAGCCTTTGAGTTGCAAGCTGACCTATTCACCTTGTAGTTCGGACACCGCAGCTGAGATTGAGATTGTAAAGAAAGCCGCCTCCGAGGCGGGTGCTTTCGATGCGGTACCGTGCAATCATTGGGCCGAAGGAGGTCAGTTAATCATCTATTAATTGTTCATAAGAATTTCACTGACCGTCGGTTATCAATAATCTCATACAGGTCTTGGTGCTACTGGGCTTGCAGAATCCGTTATAAATGCATGCTCGCAACCTTCCGACTTCAAGTTCCTTTATGATTTAAACACCTCTATTCCCTCCAAAATTGAAATAATTGCTAAGGAAATGTATGGGGCAGATGGAATTGAATTATCTGACTTAGCCAAAAAGAAGATAGCATTATACGAGAAACAAGGATTCGATAAAATGCCTATTTGTATGGCCAAAACACACTTATCATTTTCACATGACCCAACTTTGAAGGGCGTCCCCAGTGGTAGGATGATGGACATTTCGCTTGACCTCGTATTTGATATATTGACAAATCCTTTTCTTAGGTTTTACCGTCCCCATCCGAGACATTAGAGCATCAGTAGGCGCAGGCTTCCTCTACCCTCTGTTAGGCCAAATGCAAACGATGCCCGGTTTACCTACCGTATGTAATCACACCTTTTATACCACGGTGTATGATATTTGTTAGGCTGACTCTTATATTCAATCTTATGTATAGCGGCCGTGCTTCTACGACGTCGATTTAGATCTAGAGACCGGCCAGGTGTTAGGATTATTTTAGGTTGTTTTTGATAGATGATGAGAAATTAAGATTCTGGACGGTAGATTTTAAGAATTTGAATTCGCCAAGTGTATTTCTTCTTTGTTGTGATCCCGTAATAGAGATCAATAAATATTTTCACAATAATTTTCAATGGAAGTTCTTGGTGAACTGATGATTCTTTCGCCAATATTTCGGTTCTAGTTATCGGGGAAAGGAACCGACTGTTACAAAGGTAGCACTCAAACACCTTCGAAGCAAAGTCTAGATGGAAATCCCGATTATCTAGTCACGTTTAGTAACAAAATTTATAATTGTTGTGCTGTACGTTAATGATACAATTATAGCTCAAAAATACATGTCGGTGACACAAACACGGTAAAAGTACATTAAGCATTACTTTTCTTTACATTGAACACGGAACTTAACGGGAACCACTTTTGACAGCGTTTCTTAAACTCTTCAGCGGCAGGTGTATCTTCAAATTTATAAAGTAGGGCGTTATAGGTTGCGACAGCAGTCTAAACAAAAAAATTTAAATCGGATTAAGACATCAAAAAAATGGTGATTAATTTGAAGTTAAAATTTTGAAAGCCATTCTCATACCTTATGAGTTGAAGGAGAGAGATCAGTAAAATTTTTGGTGCCATTAAGAATCATATCAACAGCTTTGGCTTTGCTTTTGGGTTCGACTAGAAGTAAGCTTTCGGCATCTGGCGGAAACGAATAAACAATCAATATTTTCAATATGTAAAGTAGAGTAGACGCCGAAATGCATGAAAATACAAACCCGCGATGAGACTGGGAGTGTCGTTTCGTTTTTCAGATGCGTATTTTAGGCGATACTTATGTGGATCATTGATATACTCGCCAAAAACACCGGGCAATTCGTCTTTCAACACTTGCTGCACCATGGAGTGGTAGCTTTCCACATTTTGCACTGAGAAAGACAATCCGACGTGAATACGAATATTGCAATAGTCATATTAAGTTTAAAATACGCAGGAAACACCTACCGGATATAAGGAATCTCAAAGATTCAAGGAAGATATCAGGATGAGTCGAGTCGATCGTGAACGCTTTCTTCAAGACACGTAATACAAGCAATGGCTTGTCTGTAATACATGCTGTTAGCTTAACCAATGAATTTAGTATTTAACAGCGAGGCTATACTCACTCAATCTGCGATATACTTTTGCGGCGAGCGCCCAAGTTTCAATCCGACCGGGGCTTAATTGCATTAAATGATGCAAAAACTTGTTAGCTTCTCCGAGGGGATCCTTGGTCTCAAGAAGTTTCTGTCCATTCGGATCATCATCTTTCTTGGTATCTTTCTTGTCAATTTGAGAATCTGGCTTATTTTCCTTGTCGTCCTTCCCAGAAGTTTGTGATTGCGATTTCAATTCGGCTTTGCGCTGTTTGGGGCGTAACTTTTTCAATTCAGCCGCAGAAAGATTGGCGGCTCCGTTTGCTTCTTGGGACTGTTTGACATCTTTCGGATTATCGAAAAGTCGGATATAGCACTATAGGACAGTTTAGAATAGAATATACCAATCTCCATGAAGAACAGGACATAGTTACTTCGATGATTGTTTTCGCTGCTTCAAAGTAAAATGGATGCGCTCGCAACCTATCCTCCATCTCAAGCATCCTATAGAAAAAATGCAACATAATTTCGGTAAGCATTCGATCATCGTGTCGATCGGGTAACCGTGAATACATACTCGATATAAGATCTCAGTGTCATTTTTCGTATTGCATAGGTGTGGAAATCAAACTGATCATCCGTCATGTCAAAGAAAAACTAGGGATACATTATTAGAAAAGAGTACTGTCACGGCCGATCAAGAAAATAAATATGCGGCAAAACCTTTTCGACATTTAATAGCCTTTTCAAAGCCCGACCGACAAGATTCTGCCTCACAAAAGATAGGCCAGTTTCAATCGTATACCATGAACATTGCATATCGGTCAAGTCTTGAAGAGGAGAGGTCGCTTCTGCCTGTGAATTCAATGGATTAGCACCGCAACAACAAATATATTACTTCAGGGATCAACCAACTCTGGTAAATAACCCAGCCATTTCTTCGGCCTTTTCTAACTGGTCATTACGGATGAAATACTTCACACATTTCGTATTGATGAAGCGGTCTTGAAAATCAAGCTCTCGCGCTCGATCAAGACATGATGCAGCTGTCGTTTGATCACCGGCGTGCTAATTAATTCCACATGTGAGCCAACAAGTATTCATATCATATCGACCATAATCGGTATACAAACCTTGTAAATTCGGCCCTTTGTCATGTAGAGTTCAACTAGGGTAGGCGTATGTTCGATTGCGGCATTGATGTATCCCAAAGCTTTCTCGTGCTTTCCCAGGTTATCGTAATGTTGGGCGAGGTAATACAACACCCATAGTTTGGCCGAAGGCGGTTCTAAAGCACGATATTAGAGAAACAGCAGGTGTTAAGTAGACTTAAGTAAACTTCGCCCACTCACCCGATTCTTCGCTCTCATTGTCTTCAAACTTTGATAGGCTCTCCAAGTTTTCCAAAAAGCCGTGAACTATCCCTTGTATTACATCAATTTTTTGGGGATCGCTGACATAGATATGCTTCATTCCGACAAACAAACTTGGGATTCCTTTTCGGAGGCCGTGACGTAAGTACGCATGAACTCGCTCTCTAAATACATCAGATTTCTTTTCAGTTTCATTATCATTTCCGTCGCGGACTCTAATAGTGTGAGACCCGACAGGAAGGACCAGGAGGGTAAGATATTTAAAGTAGTTTGATCTCGGATATAATTCTAGGAAAGTATCAATTTGATGAAGGAACGACGAGATAACGCCAGATTCAAGGATGGAGGGGGACGCCGAAGGGAAGATTGAAAGAGAGTGAAAATAAGAATGGATGTAGCTGTGATTATCAGGATTCATTGATATTAGTTTGGAGTATATTTTTTGAGCTTCTGATTTGCGATTAAGAGATATAAGAATTGACGCTAAAGCAATATGTTTAGACTCGGGGAAGTAATGGGAAAAAAAAAGGAAGCCACAAGAGCAAACCTTTCATTTCTAAGAGCCCAATGGTATCACAAACCCATTTTCCGACTTTATCTAGGAAAGTTAAGGCCGACTCGTAGTCCTCCATTTTCTGCATAACCAGAGCTTTATAAAGCATCATTTCACTCCATTCGACATCTCTTTTTCCGTCCGGTCTTGTCTTACTGCCGCGAAGTTTCCATTCGTCTTCGGCGGTTTCTTCGTACGTGTTCAAAACTTGTAGCGCCATGTCGTATTTGCCGAGAAGAAAGTAGGATATGGAAAAACTAATCCAGTGTGGCCGAAGATTAGATTTTAGAGTGAGCAATTGATATCGTGATTCATTGAAGGCTTCGTAATTGCGCATCTGTATCTGCATGAGAGAGTAATCTCGAAGAATTTGCAAATTTTCCTATGTGGTAACTACGTTAATATTGTTCCGATCTCGCCAAATTGTTTTCTTGACATATTTTGGATAACCAACCTTATCATACTTTAGCGCATGGGTATAACATTTGCTGGCTTCCTCATAATTTTTATCTGACCTGTACAGCAAGCCATAAACATGCCAGCAAATATGACTAGTTAAATCGTTCCTTAATCCCAATTTTACATGGTCGTAGGCTTCTTCTTTCTTATCCATATGACTTAAAAACAGTCCTTTCATCGACAAAGTTTCACCGTGGTTTGGATACTTTTTCAGAATCCCATCGGCCGTTTTCAATCCCTTCTTGTACTGCTTGTGTTCAAAGTATCTAAGTAACGACTTGAACTGAGTTGATTCTTTCGAGGGAAGCTCGCGATTTTTCGGGACGGCGGTAGCGGGACGATTCATGATGGGCTCAAGAGATAAATCTACATGCAATTTCAACGAAATCTAGGGATAGTTTGCACAGTCTCCGCCGATAGAATTTGAAATTTTTGGTGTCGGAAGTTGATAAACAAAACTCACACTGTTGTCAAGTAGCAATCTGCACGTGACTTTGAAAACATGTGTTTGTTGGGTTCTTTGTCTCATTGGTGGCAGACACACTTTCCGGATGAAGTGAAATGAATTGAAGTATAGTATGAATGGAGAATTGGATAAGGAAAGCAGACTTATTGCGACCGAAAAAATGTAGACAGAAGATACAGCTAGAAATATGCCCAAAAGTATGCAGTTGTTGTGGTTTAGCCGATTTTCAGCATTTTTGGTGACGATGCTTAGTATTAACAGCAGGTTTATATGACGAGCACTGTCGCAATGCTTACAATTAGAATATATATGAATTTTGTTTTGTCGGATATGACTACATATATAATTGATGTGACTACATAAAGCAATGCCATGCCTACATAAGAAAATATTAAAAGAGCTGGATGTTGCTGGAATGCAGTCTTATCACTTTAGTTTAAGCATGTTGCGACAAACGAAACGACGGACACGCCATCGCGTTGGCTAACAAGAAGAAGCAAAGATTATAGTGCCAATAACGGGGAAGCACAGCATGTTCCATAATAGTATCTAGATCCATCTACGTCGCCCGATTATCTCAGACATCCGTTCTCTTTATCTGACGGATCCTAGACAAGCAACAATTAACATCAATAAACTGAGACGATGAAAAATAGAGTAAACCAATTACCCGCGGCAAGAATAGAGATACAGAAACACAAAAAGAAGGACTACGCTGCAATTTATTATTACAATATGAATTCAATGTTACAGATCATATAGGTGCTCGTTCTGAAACGAAAAAACCGCCGCTGCGTTGTGCCTGGTCTCCCCCTGTGCATTCACCGCGCGACATCGCTGGGGTTTAAAAATGCCCTCTGTCCGTGTTCCTAATGCACAAATCTATCGGTTAAAAAAGTACATTAGCTATCAAAAATGCAGCCGAATAGTAATAACTTCATATTTCTGTTTCTTTTCCTCGCTGTTTGTTCGACCAGCAACGCCGGTATCTTAAGTTGCTTTGGTTCGAAGCAATGTCCATCTTCGTATGGTATGGTTGCTGGTGGATTATGGTTCATTACATCTAGTTTAGTGCTAATTTGTGTTTACAGGACTCCATGGCTCGGTATACTGTGCCGCTAAGAACCCTTCTAGCGAAGGAGACAACCCTGGAAATATTCAACAGGCCCGTGACTGTGGGGAAGATGCTTTTTTCGAATATAAAAATGAAAAGGAAGAAAATCAATCGTACAAATCACTGGGCGTCGCTGACGGCGTAGGTTCATTCTCGGCGGACGGAATTGATCCCCGTAAGTCTCTCTACTTGTCTTTAATTCTTCATCACGCAATCTCTGACATTCCTTTCCCAAGGCTATTTCGCTTGGAACTTGATGAATAAGTATGTCTCTGATTCAGAAGGTTATAATTTATTCTATATTCTAACGATAAACGTCTGGTATCAGCTGCCAAGATGCCGCGCGAACTGCTTCATCACCCCGTGAAATTCTTTCGAATGCTTTTGAATCCTTGATGAGCAATCCGAACCGGCCGCACGGAGCTTGCACAGCGACGGTTTTGAATTTCGACGAGAGGTTTGGTAGACTAACGTCAGCCAATCTTGGTGATAGTGGGTACTGGATTATACGCAAGAGCGAAGTGTTCTTCAAATCAAAAGAGATGCAACATCGATGGAATATGTAATTATTCGAATATTGTATTCCTTACCAATTGCCTCTTGCTAACTTCAATATTAGGCCTTATCAGTTGCATCATGACCGCAGTTTAAGTAATATCCCTCTCACCGAAGCTGTGCAGCAATCACACAATCTGCAAGATGGAGATGGTACGCTTACACTTCTCTTCTTGCTCTGGTGTGACATAGACTAACATTACTTAAAATTTCGTGACCTCAGTCATTATCGTCGCTACCGATGGTTTATTCGACAACTTATTTCAAGCTGACATACTTAACATTGTGAACCCAAGAGTGACAGATATTAACCGAAGATACAAGAAGTCAAAGTCCATCGCTACTGTTGGCGTTGGAATGTCGCAGCTTTCGAAATCGTTGGTTTTGGAGGCCAGGGTGTGTATGAATATGGATGCGCGGTGGTCGCCATTTTCTCTGGAAGCTAGAAACCACGGAGATCATGCGGGTGGCGGTAAAGTAGATGATGTAAGTCTCTGTTGAATTTATTTGCGGCATCAGGCATAGCTGACAGTAACTTTCAATGTAGATAACTGTTTTTGCGCTGATGGTGAAGGCAAATTTTGATTAAGTTGCGGAAGCGGAAGATACCAGTGAAAGTCTCTATCAGCGACAATGTCACATTTGGCATTGTATAAATATTTAATGTAATAAATTCCAAATAATACGAGATACTTCAGTGAATAAATCTGAAGTTGCCTGTAATTCAACTGTGGATTGAGTAACTCATTTTCAAATTTGCGCCACATTAATCGCAGAAGAGGAACTTGCTAAGTTATTGTCAGTACAAGTCAAGCGTAAGAAGTAGAATATAAATAATCTAATATTTAATTTACATATGAAATGTAATGGTTTACTAGTATATGGATGCTTGAATATTCAGAAAGTCGTAGTTGCGATTTACATGCTGCATCTGCTCAGTTAATAATTGATCACCGGTCGCACTATCTAAATTTTTGGGAATAATAGTCGCCCCGCAATTAGCATATTCTCTGTTTGAGATTGAGGTTAAAAATATTTTTTAAAGATCAGGCAAAATTGATTAATGAATTTCCGGGTATTTCGCAGAGCTCCCAATTCCTATGAATTAATTGTCCTGGATATTAACAAACAATATCAGTATCAGTGTTTCACCCCAAATAAACTGTCACCGCTCCTGATTACTCTTTCCAGGATAGGGAATTACAATAATTGCGTAAACAATAGCTGAAACGTACCAATTAGTTTTGGGTATTGTCCCTGAAATCATTGCGTCTATGCTGTCGGTGCATCGCAACTCGTACGTTTCAGGAGGGATGAACCAATGATGCGGCACATTTCTCTCAGGCCCGAGTATTATTTATAGTACAGAAGGAGTAACATCGCCTTCAATGAAAACTCTATCTTTATTTCTTGCTTTAGTCGTTAGCTGTGCCATCCCCGTCATATATGGCGAGAACGGATCCGCTGTTTTTCAGGGTTGCATGGTCGACGAAGAGAGCGGCAAGCAAATCTGTCCGAAATTTTATGGTACAATTTAACTAATATATTATTAGCATTCATTATGATCTAACCTTAGCTGTAATTTAGAGCTTTTTGGCGGCCTCTCCTGTAAATCAAAAAATGCGGGCGATATCAAAGAAGCGCTCACATCGCAGCATTGCGGCCACGACTCGTTCTTTGAATACTCTGACCTTCAGTATAAAGTTATCGGAGTAGTGGGCGCCGGAAACAACAGCCGTGGTATTGAAGAGCAATCTACCGATACTGGTGCGTTAAAATTTTAAATTTGCAGTATGGTGATAATATTGCTAATTTATGCTTTTCAAGGGCAATATGGAAGAGAACTGATGGCGAAGTGAGTGGATTGTTCGCTTGCTCAACTTCAACTTGAATACTGAATGCCAATTATTCAATTCGTTTAGAGCTCACGAAGCGGCCCATGATAGAACGCTGACACCTGTCCAAATCATTGATGCCTCATTTCAGTCGGTCACTACGAAAGCACAGTACGAAGGGTCGGCTACCATTTCAGTTATAAAATATGACTATTCCACGGTAAGAATTGGCTTTCAAACGGCTTTATAGTAGGAATACAATAAGGAGATAACAACGTTAACGGGGTATACTTTAGGGTGAATTGTTAACCGCCAATCTTGGCAATAATCAAATCATGATTATCCGAGACAACAGAACTCGTTTTATATCTAAACCAATGTACCACTCTGAGTCGCGGTAACGTTTTTATTAGATACCTGAATGCTGCTTCCTTCGGTTTTTCTGAATTGACGCATCTGTGTACGCAAATCAAGACCTTATCAATTTAGTTCAATTTCCACCCTGAGCGATTCTCCTAGTGATGTTTTAGTCGAAAGCCAGGCAATTAAAGATTCTGACGGTAAAATTTAACCATTATCAAGCGAGATTTTGTCGGTCTTTCATGCTGATTATAATTCTATTATAGTGATTATTCTAGGGACCGATGGTCTCTTTAAAAATCTCGACAACGCAGACATTGTAAAAATCATACATAAAAATTATGCGGGTGCGATTGATCCATTTCTTCGATCTAGGAATAAAAATGATTTGGATGCCGGTTTCACACGAATTGCTTCGAAGCTGGTTTTACAAGCTAGAGAAAGAATGTACGGAACAGAGATGAAGGCGAAATCAAACCGACCGACAGGAGGGAGGAGCAGATTTGGAGTCCTTGACGATGTATTTATCACATCTTTCAGTCTTATATAATTGAAAAATCTTCAGCTGACTATTTCTAATTGCAGGTGACTGCCTATGTGTTTTTGGTTAGAGCCAACTACTAACTGGTATTGATTTGCTGCATACATCAGAGATAGTATGTCATCAAAAATATAAATCAAGAAAATATATTTATTGCCAGCAAAAATACGAATAGGTGCAACCGGCTGTTCCTTCAAATATTTGTCATTAGACATTAAATGTGTGGAAGGCATCCATTCAATAACTCCACGTAAGGCTCTAACACTCTGTTGATCAATGATTTCAGATTCCGCGAATCATAATGGATCCAAACAACATAATATAGGCGAGAACTTATCATGATACTCAATCTCTTGAATCAGGTTAAAATCTGCTCTTGTTCATGAATGTAATAAATTCCTGGAATAAATTATCATTCATAAAGCGACACGTGATATGCACGTGCAATGACTGAAATGCGAACACCAAACAAACCATTTGGTTTTTCAGTTTTTCTCATCAAAACATTTGCATTTCGAAAGGATAAACATTACCGAAAGAATAAGCCCTCATGTCTTTTTTTGGGTTCGACACCTCGCTTCCGCCAGAGGATAGAGAGGCTTTCAAATCGGCCCAAACCAATCGGCCGAATTCAAATTCTGTCGATGCCAAACTCGAGTCTCTTACTCTCGACGATGATGGCGCATATATATACGACGAGTCCGCCTTCGGTGATCGTATCGATAATGAGTACCAGAATGATGACGATATCCTGAACGATGAAACTTTTGGTGTCGATGTGACCGAAGTGTCAAAGGATTTTGACTTTTCCGGCAGCACTGCGAGTGCACAGGGAAAGTTATTCAATGACTTGTCAGATTCAAGATACAAAACACCAGCAATGAATATACAAGCGAATGCAAGCAGCAAGGATGGATTTGGAATCACTCCTACCGGTTCTTTTGGACGCACCGCAGGGGAGAGTATGGCCATCGGTGGCTACAGCTTCGAAGAAGAGACTTTTGACAAAGTTTTGAGCAGAGTGGAGGCTCAGAGCAAGAAACAGAAAGAGTCGAGGCAAAAAAAGAACCTTTGGGCTCCACCATCCAGCAGTTCGACCATAGGTTTGTTTTTCCATCCTACCCTTTTGTGATATTATTTGTCAAAGGGATTCTTAATCATCTGGAATAGACACCTCGTTATTCCCAACCCCGCTTCAATATTCGTACGCCGCCGCCGCGTCTCAACGTACCAGCGGGCAAGAACCTCTGTCGTTGGAGGAATTAGAAGCACAGTTAATCCAGCAGTCCCGACAGAAGCAACAGATGCTCCAAATGCAACAATTTCAACCAGGCATCTCCCCGCAGCAGGCTGTCATGACTGTAGAGGAGCTGGAGAAGCAGTTATTACAAAAACAGATGATAGCGAAAGATGAGCAAGAAAAGGCTGCCAAGAGAGCTGCAAGGGAGCGCAAAGCACGTGAAATGGTATTTGAATGGCTGCTTCATTTCGTCAAACTGTCATTTTTATTGATCCATTGCCTTTCAGGCGAAATACAATAATCTTATGACACAATACGAGAAAGATCTCATCGCAAGAATTCAGATTTCACAGCTCGTCAGTGCTGATCCTTTCGGAGACGATTTTTATTATCAGGTTTATACGGTACTTCGTGGTCAGAGCGCTTCTCAACAAGCGTTAACTCGCAGCTCCATACCACCCCTACTCTTACGTGAAAGTTATTCCAGAGGCGGGAGGAGAGATAAAAATAATCGCGGACCGGTAAATTTGGACACACAAATACAAAAGATTGTTGATCAAGCGCGGAAGAAGCCTAAAGCAACACAATGTAATTCGTCTCTCATTTCTTGTCGAGATATCTGGCTTGCCTAACATTTGGCGTCATTAGTTGGCCTCGAGGGCGCTCTTGGAAAGATTGCAATCAACTCTGTCAAGAACCCTAAGCAGATTCTTCAAGTCACAGCATCCCAAACGACGAGCGAGTCTGCCTCCGAAACTCCCAAGAGATCTACCGTAAGTAATAGAGAATGTTGATGCTCGCACTTGAAGGCGTTTAACTTATCTGCATTTCAGAGCCAGGCCAGTCTAGGAGGACCCACAAGACTCGCCGGTCAAGCTGTTCTTAAAAGCATTGAAACTGTGTATAACTGTGTCCTGGAACTTGAGCAATTAAAACGCCAACCTCCGAGTGACAAAGCTGCAGCAGAAGAAGAGATCAAATGGTGAGCTTTTGATAAGTTTTCGCTGTTGCATGTGGGCCACAACTAAACATCTATATAGGAACGAAAATATCGCCAAATTTACGGCACAGCTGGTCGATGAGCTGAAGTTAGATGTCGAAGTTCCATTCGGGTACTTTTTTTCTGAGCCATTTCTTTCCGCTCGTCGCGATCTCATCGTTCCGTACCTTTCCTTAGGCAAATACATCCGATCGTAGATATCCTTTCTTACGGCAAAGGAAATAAAATTATAGCCCGCGCCATTCGATTTTTGGATGCATCACACCAGCAATCACTTCTCAATGCCATCCTCCAAAATACACCCTTCTTCCGTATTACGAAGGCTTCCGTCTCGTTATGCGTTCATTCTTTGCCCCATCTTTTCCCGTCGACTTCCTTCAAGCCACCCACGATTTCAAAGCTGTCTACTATGGTGGAAGATCTTGAGACATTCATGAATTTCGTCGTGCCACCAGTCGTTTCATATGTCAGCGACTCGTCCTGGGATGTGATCTTGGCCGCAATGGAACGTCTTTTGAAGAGTTGGATTTCGACAGGCAGTGGTGAACCTATCGAGATCGTCAAAGTTTGCATGTCGAAAGTCGGGTTAGCTTTATTGACTGTGCTGTTGAGTAGAGCTGAAATATTGAAACAGAGTGCGGAACCTGAAGATCCTTCAGTTGCAAGATGGTATGTACATTTCAAATGTTGATTGTAATGTATTAACTAAATTAACTTCTATTCTTTCTAGGTCAATTCTATATAATGCGTTATTTACTGCTTTGCAAGGGCAATTTATCACTCTCTTTCCTCCATCTACAATTCCCATCCTTCCTTCACCGAGAGGAACAACGGAGCCGGCACTGCCTATTAATGTTCTTCAATCATATATATCTGGTATAATCTTATCCTATGAATTACACTTTTTTTGCAGCCTTGACTGACATATCGCAATTGAAATTGTGACAACAGATGATACCCATGTATGGCAGTTTCTGGCTTCGCTTGCTGTAGGTGCGTCACCTCAACAGCAACATGTATTAGTAGCCGAAGTTCGAGACAAAATTATTTCAAACGTAGCGCAAGGCAACATAAATTCCTTGAGTTTATCTGGTATGCCAATAGCTGAACAAGAAGCTGCCAGAGAAAAGGCATCAAAAGCTGTCAGTAATGTAAATCTACTATTAAACGCTCTGGGATTGGATGCGAGTCAGGTCAACGGGTGAGAGTGGCCGAGTGGAAGAGGTGGACTGCCGTATTCGATACCTTTCATTTTGCATACCGAATTTTGTCGTTTAGATCCGTTGGCTACAGATAATTGTCATTTTTAAACTGTATCAGCTTGTAGAAGGGTTATTGTCGCGTAATAATTCACTTACAATACAATTCATCAAATGTAGTGAAGAGATCTGAATGGAAATGGTTTCATACTAGCCGAGATAAATTGTTTATGATATGTGGGTATATTAAAGCGGATACTACATCATCGTTACAATTTCGTCACAACAAAATCTTATATTTCTCTTCTTTCGGAACCAAACTCACTACAGCCCTACCATCGTAACTTAAACTAGCAAATACCCATGGATCAGCACAAGACCAGGCTACGCTATATACTGAATCTTCGTGTTGGTCATATGTTGATACAAGACCATCAGTCGGTTTACTACGGTCGTGAACAAACGTAAACGACAAAAGATACAACAAGTAGTTAGGAAAGGTTCTTAAGGTTCAGCACGTAATACCAACATCATACTTTCTCTTTCTTTCGCTATCTATATCTCCGCTACCGCTATTTGCGGGGTATCCGTATTCTTCATCTTCCTCGTCACCCAATGGAGCGGACGATATTGAGACGATACTTGTTAAATTAACTTGACAATCTGAACTTGACGATAACAATAATTGATCATGGAAATGATTGTATGCAACTGATTGAATCCTGATCGCATAAAGTTAAAAATAAACTTTTCGTCAACCTTGAGCACGACTGTGAATGAACAAAATCCAGAAAATCTACCAATGGGAATGACCGCCCAATTCTAACACCACGTCTTTTGGATTCCGAATATCCCAGAATCGAATCTTACAGTCGTCACCACCTGTAACTATCTGATATTGTTTGTTCGGATTGAAGTCAAGACAACGCGCGAGAACCGAATGTGCATTTGGGATATGATGCGATTTACTGTGTCGATAAGTGAATCTGTCAGATCAGTTTACGAAGAGCTGGGAAGCAGATTTGGAACTTACGCCATTGACCGAATGTCGTAGAGATGAACATCATTTTCAAATGTGATTCCGACAGATGACGAGTTGTGCGGGTTCCACGCTCCGCTTCTAATCCTGGATACATTCGTCGACGAAGAACTTGGAATTTCGATTGTATTACCGAGCTACAGCAGACAAGATGTATGAAGTAGTAGCCATCAGTAGTGGTGATGTGGACGTTTGAGAACTTGAATTAATTACCACTCCTTTGCTCAATCCCTGTGCGAGTGTGTACACATGCAATTTGTTATTATCTATAGCAACCAGTTTGTTTAGTTCTCCGTTGGGATCTAGGATAACACTTCATGATATTTTAAAATTAGTAAACCCCGAATATTAAGCGTATAAAGTATCTAATCAGTAGTCCTACCTTCTGAACATTCCATCGGTTCCTTTCGAATCCAGCGTCAGGATAGGTTCAATTTGGGAATTTGATGTCAGCTTTTGATTCGATTTTCTTATATTCGGGTTTGCCAAATTCGGAGCACCCTTTTTACCACTCGGACTGGTGTTTCCTGCGCTGGCACCCGCACGAACTGTATTGAAATCTTCGGGAGGTATTTTCCATAATGCCGTCCGCATTTCTTGTTTGAGAGGGGTAGCTATTGACCAGGAACAAGGCATATAATAAAAATGACGAAATGGTCATTGAGACGGAGTGTTCATGGATAATGCAAATTGTTAAAGCAAGAGAAGCTGCTCGCATTCCCAAGACCATTTCTCTAATTTGAGAAATATATTTTACTATTAACGTACCAACGCTATAACATGTAAAGAATAATTCAGGTTTTCCTGGACAAGCGGTTATAGACCAAACTTCATTAGGATGCGTATAAACGATTGAATTCAATTCAGAAACGTCCTCGTCAAAGTCGAGAAGATGAATCTAATTATATGGAGCACAGAGAGAGGATATGACAATCGTATATTTGTTAATTTGAATTGAATATACGTAGAGAGTACGAAGAGAGCAGTCGAATCCATGACAAGCTGAAGACTAGGAACAGAAATCTCAAGCAGAATCAGGTAGTCTGGCATCTTATAACCCACAAACTTGGCGGTATAAATGTATACCATCCTGCCAAGACATTATAAATATTCAGGCAAATAATTAACATTTTTCCGTTGTTGCAACTCATTAGACTAACCTCGTTATCACCTCCCAACCCGAGAGTACCTATCAAGAAAGTGTTTCGTTCGGTGTCCGGGACGGAGGCAATGCATCTGGCTTGATGTCGCAGACCGTAAACAAATGATCGTGTGTTCTCATCCATGCTTGTGGGATAATGGTTTTGTTGCAGTGATTTAAATGAATATGGCAATGGTTACTGAGATATATGCGTTATGAGATGCGACAGGCGCAAGTGATCTCACCGCGAAAGGAGTTCTTATTAAAAGATATAAAATTTTATTGTTGTTCTCCTCATTCAGAACCGCATTCCACGCTTTGAGGATACACAGTATGTTGCATGAATAATTATACAAATTGATGGACCTTCAGATATTCAGCAACAAACACAGACATTATCCTTGCCCAATTTATAACCACCTCCGGCATGATAGCATCACCATTATCTTCATTATTATGCCAAACTCTGGGGAATGGATTTGGTATCAAGTGCAGAATCGGTACTCCACGTTCTAATAATCACAATGGCAGCAAAAATAGCAGGTAGCATTAGTTATTCATTTCCAGCAATCGGGAGTAGAAACTGAACAGAAGGAAAGAACTAACCCATGAACGGAATATGGTCATCTTCAATGCCACCAGGCCACGCCGCCTTGTACTCTTCTATACTATTTCGTCGTAGGAAATATGATTTTTTCTCCGGTTTTGGCGTATCCCTTCGTTCAAGAATGGTAAATTCGTCTTCGGTTTCAGCTGATGCTTGAGCATTCGGGCCCGTTTGTTTGGTGCTATTTGCCGACATGATATATCCTGCATTAAACAACCTATCTTCGATTACGATCAACTGGTTATATAATTCCGTTGTAGTTTCCGGTTGAAGATTGTGAATAAGGCATTCCGTTAGGCCGCAATCGGTCGTGCCCAACAAGTCCAGTAGCACAAATGCTTCAATTGTAGATAGGACATTCTTTCTGTCCTTAGAATCAGCAGGACCGATTAGAGTTTTCTCCCATTTTTCTAAATGAATAGAAACCAGAAAAGTCAGACGAATTTCTGATAAGAGAAGGTAATAAGCCATAGACAAATAGTCTACCTGCCAGATGCCTAGATCCGTATGTAGAATCAGTTCTCGTCCATTTTTCAAATGCCTCTTCCCCATCGAAAAATACCAGTTGTAGTGTTGTATCAACTTTGCCTCCGTTCTTTTCAAACTGCCTCTCTAATAAGTTGTTCACATTTGCAGCTACGTCCAAAAGGATTGCGCACGGAACTGCCGAGTCTGTCGCTCCAATGAAACCTTCAGGTAAAATCTTGGAGTCAAAATGTGCAGAAAGTAGCAATTTATTCTTAGCGTTTGGATATTTTGTTGCTATGACGTTAGCGAATGACTTCGGTCCCACTGGAGTTGCTGAATTGAACTCGTCGATTTCAACGTGATAATTCAACGATTTCAAGGTTGATACAAGGAACTCTCGAACTTTAGTGTTGTTGTCTGTTGATGGAACTCTGGGGATAAGTATAGGTTGAAGATAGGTCGAAGTGACTCTTGATGTCGGTATTGGTGAAATGAACTGTTTGAGTTTCGTCAGGGATAATGTCTGCGGGACGTTGATGGGCTCGGGTGAACTCTTATTAGTTGTCGTGAGGACGACGATGAGGATAACGATACCGAGGAGTATGAGAAATATCAGCAGTCTAGATTTTCTTATCATCGAGTAAAACGTATTCTTGCGTGAGTTTCTCGGTGTTGGTGGATTTCGGTTTACCTGCGATGATGTCTGCGTCGAACGGGAAAACAATTCAATATCATTCGAATCATCGTCGGATAGTTGATCGTATCCTGACATTTCGGGTGCAACTCTTATATCATTCAAATATCGGATAATGTAGCGAAGATGGGTTCTGCGTCTGACTTTACATCCAGTGCACTCGGTGTAATGAATGTCGAAGGTGGTACATGCGCGAGGGAAATAATGGAAATCATGCTGAAAGATTGTTCCTGATAATTCATATTGCAGAGACAATTATAAATACCAGATACAATCTGCACTATCTATTTAATGTAATAATATACATCTACGTAAACACATGTGTAAGCATGTTCTGTGATCCAATCCATATTTTGGCGGGACGTTGACCTAATGGCATTTTGTCTGGAAATGTGTTCGTCTCCATAAGACTTTCATAGATAGTGACTAAATAATTGTGCGGTGAATAATTCGGTGCTGTTAGCAAAAGACAAATTGTCCCTGTTTGCTGAGGGTGCAATTCCTCTCCTCACTGATTGTCTTCTTCAATGGACACGGACGCGAAACCGCACAGAATACATGTTTCAAAATATGCACCACAGAGACAAAAGATCCATGTTTGATATCAGAGGTTTAGGATGGGAGATGTACTTTAAAAAGGACTGAAATTCATTCCTGGAGAAAGAATTGAGCTTCTTTATACTTCACCGAAATACAGATGGCATATACCGAACGACAGTTGTTATTCCTCGTCATTTTGGCATTGTCCCTTCTCTCTAGCTTGGCATTCCAATTCGAAAAAGTGACAATCACAGACACAGAGCTGCCAGCAGATATACCCCCTCTCGGCGAATCTGCGATATGTACAAAGAACACCGTCTGTCGTTCGACATCGGAACTTATTGTCAATTCAGTTATATCTCCTTCGTCATGGTCTCCTGGAAAACCAGTGACTATTCGCTTTCAGACAGCTGACTCCGCTAATCGCTTTGATCAAGGAGTTACCCTTGCCGTCTATTTATATCTTCTTCTGCCTCCTTCCAGTGGACGAAAAGTTCCTGTGCACAAGTTTCAAGGGTTGATCGTTGAAAACAAACTCATCTTTGAAAACACCAATTACGACATCGAATTCGTGCCTCCTACTTGGCTATCACCAGGAAATTATCTAGTTGTGTTAGGGTTAAACGGAAAGATATTGGATGGCCCAGCGAATAAATATATTGTTCAAATGAGCGCCAAAGCCGAAATTGATTTCAAGAAGGCAACTAATCAGGCCATCGACCAAGTCGTTGCAAAATTTGGAGAAAGTGAAAAGACTTCTTCTTCGGAAGAAGAACCTGCATCTTTCACCGATATTCCAACCGATGTTCTCCGCCAGCTGTTGAAGCCCCAGACATCAGTAAGCGAAGTTTGTAACATTTGTACGATCTCCAAAGATACTATGGCCAAGTGCAATTCCATCGCTATCGAGAATTGGAAGCATGCAACCGGTGTTCCCGATAACTCAGAACGAAGAATAAAACCGATCTCAAAAGCGTTATCAGTGTCCGATCTATGTCGAATTGGTGAAGTTGAAGTAGCGATTCAACGGTTAGAATTCAAATACATTTCTCTTGATGGAATGACCAGTCGGATGAAACATCGCCTTGCCATTGATACTTACGGTCGACTCGAGGAGGCGCTCAATGGTCTTAAGCTGACCGACGATAAAACCAACAGCATTCTCACCGATACTACTCTCTTTTTCAATCCATTGATTCCAGTGCTCGATATTCTGATTGAGAATTTCGAGTCCCGCCTGGACGACATCTTGCAAGCATTCCAGCATTTTTATAATGATAATCCCTTGACTCGACAAATCAAAATTCATAATCGGAATGGACGTACCATTGATGAAATAGAAAGAGTGATAGCAGAAGCAGTGGAACTTCCAAGGTCGACGGAGTTTAAAAAATCGTTGGCACAATCATTGGAATGTAACAGAGCAGACGAAAACATCCTACTCAGTATTGTGAATCCCAGCCGGTAATTGCAAACGATTTATCATCGTCATCTTTAAGGAATCCGTATGGCTAATCTTAGGTTTTTTGTTGTTTCCTACCAGATCCCCATCCTTACTTTTGAATTTTGCCACGAAAGACACTTGTTCCGCAGTTTCTGGCGATTTTGGCCTTAAAATGCAGAATTTCATTTACATTTGGGATCTTTAATGTAATCAGCTGTCCGTTTGGTTGCTGTGTCTATGTCATATTATTTCCTATATTGGCCATCCGGGTGGATCAGGATAATTAATGTGAGATTGTCCCACACGTTAACGACGCTGTTAGATAGAAGAGCACAATCCAAAGGGACCCATGTCCTTAGTGTGCAACTAATTTATACAGTATTTATTTCAATAAATTATATACTTCGTTAGGAAACATAAATTTCGTTTCCCTGTAATACCATTTAGTGACATTACAGATTTGCCTGATAATGCGTAGTCTGATGAAGCCTCAATTCTGAATGAATCCGCTGAATATCGCTTCATTTTGGCCAATATAGTTATTTCTGGCATACTATTTCTTGGCTTTCGTTGTGGGTGTCAGGGATGTTTTCGCCGATTTTAATTCACCCTGGCGTCACAGATTAAAGACACAATAAAATCAATTTGCAGTCGATCTGATCTTATCGCTCCAATTCTCTCTGTTCAAAAATTTATCAAGAATACTACGCTATATTTAATGCATCCCTCGTCATTGTTTAGTATCCTAATAGGATACTTTTCCACAACGGCCACATTCTTACCCAAAGTTCATTTGCGGGCTCAAGATGTAAGTGCTGCTTGCGGCGGTACCTCGCCATTTCCTTTAAAGACTGAAGTACCTTCCCCATTTTGACGGAATTCAATGGTATAATAGAGCGTCTCTTATCAGCGAGAAATTTTTGGTGCTAAGGCTGGTTGGGATATCGAAAAGTGGTATGCAGTGGATGATAGGTAAAACTATTTTTTTTTTGGGTGTTGGCATCCGATTCTCCGAATCTCCGAATAAGGGTCAACTTCTTCTAAGAGTTTTGTTTTAACTCTATGAATTCTACTAGAGTACGAGGGGGAATATCACTTATTGCGACCGAAAAAATGTAGACAGAAGATACAGCTAGAAATATGCCCAAAAGTATGCAGTTGTTGTGGTTTAGCCGATTTTCAGCATTTTTGGTGACGATGCTTAGTATTAACAGCAGGTTTATATGACGAGCACTGTCGCAATGCTTACAATTAGAATATATATGAATTTTGTTTTGTCGGATATGACTACATATATAATTGATGTGACTACATAAAGCAATGCCATGCCTACATAAGAAAATATTAAAAGAGCTGGATGTTGCTGGAATGCAGTCTTATCACTTTAGTTTAAGCATGTTGCGACAAACGAAACGACGGACACGCCATCGCGTTGGCTAACAAGAAGAAGCAAAGATTATAGTGCCAATAACGGGGAAGCACAGCATGTTCCATAATAGTATCTAGATCCATCTACGTCGCCCGATTATCTCAGACATCCGTTCTCTTTATCTGACGGATCCTAGACAAGCAACAATTAACATCAATAAACTGAGACGATGAAAAATAGAGTAAACCAATTACCCGCGGCAAGAATAGAGATACAGAAACACAAAAAGAAGGACTACGCTGCAATTTATTATTACAATATGAATTCAATGTTACAGATCATATAGGTGCTCGTTCTGAAACGAAAAAACCGCCGCTGCGTTGTGCCTGGTCTCCCCCTGTGCATTCACCGCGCGACATCGCTGGGGTTTAAAAATGCCCTCTGTCCGTGTTCCTAATGCACAAATCTATCGGTTAAAAAAGTACATTAGCTATCAAAAATGCAGCCGAATAGTAATAACTTCATATTTCTGTTTCTTTTCCTCGCTGTTTGTTCGACCAGCAACGCCGGTATCTTAAGTTGCTTTGGTTCGAAGCAATGTCCATCTTCGTATGGTATGGTTGCTGGTGGATTATGGTTCATTACATCTAGTTTAGTGCTAATTTGTGTTTACAGGACTCCATGGCTCGGTATACTGTGCCGCTAAGAACCCTTCTAGCGAAGGAGACAACCCTGGAAATATTCAACAGGCCCGTGACTGTGGGGAAGATGCTTTTTTCGAATATAAAAATGAAAAGGAAGAAAATCAATCGTACAAATCACTGGGCGTCGCTGACGGCGTAGGTTCATTCTCGGCGGACGGAATTGATCCCCGTAAGTCTCTCTACTTGTCTTTAATTCTTCATCACGCAATCTCTGACATTCCTTTCCCAAGGCTATTTCGCTTGGAACTTGATGAATAAGTATGTCTCTGATTCAGAAGGTTATAATTTATTCTATATTCTAACGATAAACGTCTGGTATCAGCTGCCAAGATGCCGCGCGAACTGCTTCATCACCCCGTGAAATTCTTTCGAATGCTTTTGAATCCTTGATGAGCAATCCGAACCGGCCGCACGGAGCTTGCACAGCGACGGTTTTGAATTTCGACGAGAGGTTTGGTAGACTAACGTCAGCCAATCTTGGTGATAGTGGGTACTGGATTATACGCAAGAGCGAAGTGTTCTTCAAATCAAAAGAGATGCAACATCGATGGAATATGTAATTATTCGAATATTGTATTCCTTACCAATTGCCTCTTGCTAACTTCAATATTAGGCCTTATCAGTTGCATCATGACCGCAGTTTAAGTAATATCCCTCTCACCGAAGCTGTGCAGCAATCACACAATCTGCAAGATGGAGATGGTACGCTTACACTTCTCTTCTTGCTCTGGTGTGACATAGACTAACATTACTTAAAATTTCGTGACCTCAGTCATTATCGTCGCTACCGATGGTTTATTCGACAACTTATTTCAAGCTGACATACTTAACATTGTGAACCCAAGAGTGACAGATATTAACCGAAGATACAAGAAGTCAAAGTCCATCGCTACTGTTGGCGTTGGAATGTCGCAGCTTTCGAAATCGTTGGTTTTGGAGGCCAGGGTGTGTATGAATATGGATGCGCGGTGGTCGCCATTTTCTCTGGAAGCTAGAAACCACGGAGATCATGCGGGTGGCGGTAAAGTAGATGATGTAAGTCTCTGTTGAATTTATTTGCGGCATCAGGCATAGCTGACAGTAACTTTCAATGTAGATAACTGTTTTTGCGCTGATGGTGAAGGCAAATTTTGATTAAGTTGCGGAAGCGGAAGATACCAGTGAAAGTCTCTATCAGCGACAATGTCACATTTGGCATTGTATAAATATTTAATGTAATAAATTCCAAATAATACGAGATACTTCAGTGAATAAATCTGAAGTTGCCTGTAATTCAACTGTGGATTGAGTAACTCATTTTCAAATTTGCGCCACATTAATCGCAGAAGAGGAACTTGCTAAGTTATTGTCAGTACAAGTCAAGCGTAAGAAGTAGAATATAAATAATCTAATATTTAATTTACATATGAAATGTAATGGTTTACTAGTATATGGATGCTTGAATATTCAGAAAGTCGTAGTTGCGATTTACATGCTGCATCTGCTCAGTTAATAATTGATCACCGGTCGCACTATCTAAATTTTTGGGAATAATAGTCGCCCCGCAATTAGCATATTCTCTGTTTGAGATTGAGGTTAAAAATATTTTTTAAAGATCAGGCAAAATTGATTAATGAATTTCCGGGTATTTCGCAGAGCTCCCAATTCCTATGAATTAATTGTCCTGGATATTAACAAACAATATCAGTATCAGTGTTTCACCCCAAATAAACTGTCACCGCTCCTGATTACTCTTTCCAGGATAGGGAATTACAATAATTGCGTAAACAATAGCTGAAACGTACCAATTAGTTTTGGGTATTGTCCCTGAAATCATTGCGTCTATGCTGTCGGTGCATCGCAACTCGTACGTTTCAGGAGGGATGAACCAATGATGCGGCACATTTCTCTCAGGCCCGAGTATTATTTATAGTACAGAAGGAGTAACATCGCCTTCAATGAAAACTCTATCTTTATTTCTTGCTTTAGTCGTTAGCTGTGCCATCCCCGTCATATATGGCGAGAACGGATCCGCTGTTTTTCAGGGTTGCATGGTCGACGAAGAGAGCGGCAAGCAAATCTGTCCGAAATTTTATGGTACAATTTAACTAATATATTATTAGCATTCATTATGATCTAACCTTAGCTGTAATTTAGAGCTTTTTGGCGGCCTCTCCTGTAAATCAAAAAATGCGGGCGATATCAAAGAAGCGCTCACATCGCAGCATTGCGGCCACGACTCGTTCTTTGAATACTCTGACCTTCAGTATAAAGTTATCGGAGTAGTGGGCGCCGGAAACAACAGCCGTGGTATTGAAGAGCAATCTACCGATACTGGTGCGTTAAAATTTTAAATTTGCAGTATGGTGATAATATTGCTAATTTATGCTTTTCAAGGGCAATATGGAAGAGAACTGATGGCGAAGTGAGTGGATTGTTCGCTTGCTCAACTTCAACTTGAATACTGAATGCCAATTATTCAATTCGTTTAGAGCTCACGAAGCGGCCCATGATAGAACGCTGACACCTGTCCAAATCATTGATGCCTCATTTCAGTCGGTCACTACGAAAGCACAGTACGAAGGGTCGGCTACCATTTCAGTTATAAAATATGACTATTCCACGGTAAGAATTGGCTTTCAAACGGCTTTATAGTAGGAATACAATAAGGAGATAACAACGTTAACGGGGTATACTTTAGGGTGAATTGTTAACCGCCAATCTTGGCAATAATCAAATCATGATTATCCGAGACAACAGAACTCGTTTTATATCTAAACCAATGTACCACTCTGAGTCGCGGTAACGTTTTTATTAGATACCTGAATGCTGCTTCCTTCGGTTTTTCTGAATTGACGCATCTGTGTACGCAAATCAAGACCTTATCAATTTAGTTCAATTTCCACCCTGAGCGATTCTCCTAGTGATGTTTTAGTCGAAAGCCAGGCAATTAAAGATTCTGACGGTAAAATTTAACCATTATCAAGCGAGATTTTGTCGGTCTTTCATGCTGATTATAATTCTATTATAGTGATTATTCTAGGGACCGATGGTCTCTTTAAAAATCTCGACAACGCAGACATTGTAAAAATCATACATAAAAATTATGCGGGTGCGATTGATCCATTTCTTCGATCTAGGAATAAAAATGATTTGGATGCCGGTTTCACACGAATTGCTTCGAAGCTGGTTTTACAAGCTAGAGAAAGAATGTACGGAACAGAGATGAAGGCGAAATCAAACCGACCGACAGGAGGGAGGAGCAGATTTGGAGTCCTTGACGATGTATTTATCACATCTTTCAGTCTTATATAATTGAAAAATCTTCAGCTGACTATTTCTAATTGCAGGTGACTGCCTATGTGTTTTTGGTTAGAGCCAACTACTAACTGGTATTGATTTGCTGCATACATCAGAGATAGTATGTCATCAAAAATATAAATCAAGAAAATATATTTATTGCCAGCAAAAATACGAATAGGTGCAACCGGCTGTTCCTTCAAATATTTGTCATTAGACATTAAATGTGTGGAAGGCATCCATTCAATAACTCCACGTAAGGCTCTAACACTCTGTTGATCAATGATTTCAGATTCCGCGAATCATAATGGATCCAAACAACATAATATAGGCGAGAACTTATCATGATACTCAATCTCTTGAATCAGGTTAAAATCTGCTCTTGTTCATGAATGTAATAAATTCCTGGAATAAATTATCATTCATAAAGCGACACGTGATATGCACGTGCAATGACTGAAATGCGAACACCAAACAAACCATTTGGTTTTTCAGTTTTTCTCATCAAAACATTTGCATTTCGAAAGGATAAACATTACCGAAAGAATAAGCCCTCATGTCTTTTTTTGGGTTCGACACCTCGCTTCCGCCAGAGGATAGAGAGGCTTTCAAATCGGCCCAAACCAATCGGCCGAATTCAAATTCTGTCGATGCCAAACTCGAGTCTCTTACTCTCGACGATGATGGCGCATATATATACGACGAGTCCGCCTTCGGTGATCGTATCGATAATGAGTACCAGAATGATGACGATATCCTGAACGATGAAACTTTTGGTGTCGATGTGACCGAAGTGTCAAAGGATTTTGACTTTTCCGGCAGCACTGCGAGTGCACAGGGAAAGTTATTCAATGACTTGTCAGATTCAAGATACAAAACACCAGCAATGAATATACAAGCGAATGCAAGCAGCAAGGATGGATTTGGAATCACTCCTACCGGTTCTTTTGGACGCACCGCAGGGGAGAGTATGGCCATCGGTGGCTACAGCTTCGAAGAAGAGACTTTTGACAAAGTTTTGAGCAGAGTGGAGGCTCAGAGCAAGAAACAGAAAGAGTCGAGGCAAAAAAAGAACCTTTGGGCTCCACCATCCAGCAGTTCGACCATAGGTTTGTTTTTCCATCCTACCCTTTTGTGATATTATTTGTCAAAGGGATTCTTAATCATCTGGAATAGACACCTCGTTATTCCCAACCCCGCTTCAATATTCGTACGCCGCCGCCGCGTCTCAACGTACCAGCGGGCAAGAACCTCTGTCGTTGGAGGAATTAGAAGCACAGTTAATCCAGCAGTCCCGACAGAAGCAACAGATGCTCCAAATGCAACAATTTCAACCAGGCATCTCCCCGCAGCAGGCTGTCATGACTGTAGAGGAGCTGGAGAAGCAGTTATTACAAAAACAGATGATAGCGAAAGATGAGCAAGAAAAGGCTGCCAAGAGAGCTGCAAGGGAGCGCAAAGCACGTGAAATGGTATTTGAATGGCTGCTTCATTTCGTCAAACTGTCATTTTTATTGATCCATTGCCTTTCAGGCGAAATACAATAATCTTATGACACAATACGAGAAAGATCTCATCGCAAGAATTCAGATTTCACAGCTCGTCAGTGCTGATCCTTTCGGAGACGATTTTTATTATCAGGTTTATACGGTACTTCGTGGTCAGAGCGCTTCTCAACAAGCGTTAACTCGCAGCTCCATACCACCCCTACTCTTACGTGAAAGTTATTCCAGAGGCGGGAGGAGAGATAAAAATAATCGCGGACCGGTAAATTTGGACACACAAATACAAAAGATTGTTGATCAAGCGCGGAAGAAGCCTAAAGCAACACAATGTAATTCGTCTCTCATTTCTTGTCGAGATATCTGGCTTGCCTAACATTTGGCGTCATTAGTTGGCCTCGAGGGCGCTCTTGGAAAGATTGCAATCAACTCTGTCAAGAACCCTAAGCAGATTCTTCAAGTCACAGCATCCCAAACGACGAGCGAGTCTGCCTCCGAAACTCCCAAGAGATCTACCGTAAGTAATAGAGAATGTTGATGCTCGCACTTGAAGGCGTTTAACTTATCTGCATTTCAGAGCCAGGCCAGTCTAGGAGGACCCACAAGACTCGCCGGTCAAGCTGTTCTTAAAAGCATTGAAACTGTGTATAACTGTGTCCTGGAACTTGAGCAATTAAAACGCCAACCTCCGAGTGACAAAGCTGCAGCAGAAGAAGAGATCAAATGGTGAGCTTTTGATAAGTTTTCGCTGTTGCATGTGGGCCACAACTAAACATCTATATAGGAACGAAAATATCGCCAAATTTACGGCACAGCTGGTCGATGAGCTGAAGTTAGATGTCGAAGTTCCATTCGGGTACTTTTTTTCTGAGCCATTTCTTTCCGCTCGTCGCGATCTCATCGTTCCGTACCTTTCCTTAGGCAAATACATCCGATCGTAGATATCCTTTCTTACGGCAAAGGAAATAAAATTATAGCCCGCGCCATTCGATTTTTGGATGCATCACACCAGCAATCACTTCTCAATGCCATCCTCCAAAATACACCCTTCTTCCGTATTACGAAGGCTTCCGTCTCGTTATGCGTTCATTCTTTGCCCCATCTTTTCCCGTCGACTTCCTTCAAGCCACCCACGATTTCAAAGCTGTCTACTATGGTGGAAGATCTTGAGACATTCATGAATTTCGTCGTGCCACCAGTCGTTTCATATGTCAGCGACTCGTCCTGGGATGTGATCTTGGCCGCAATGGAACGTCTTTTGAAGAGTTGGATTTCGACAGGCAGTGGTGAACCTATCGAGATCGTCAAAGTTTGCATGTCGAAAGTCGGGTTAGCTTTATTGACTGTGCTGTTGAGTAGAGCTGAAATATTGAAACAGAGTGCGGAACCTGAAGATCCTTCAGTTGCAAGATGGTATGTACATTTCAAATGTTGATTGTAATGTATTAACTAAATTAACTTCTATTCTTTCTAGGTCAATTCTATATAATGCGTTATTTACTGCTTTGCAAGGGCAATTTATCACTCTCTTTCCTCCATCTACAATTCCCATCCTTCCTTCACCGAGAGGAACAACGGAGCCGGCACTGCCTATTAATGTTCTTCAATCATATATATCTGGTATAATCTTATCCTATGAATTACACTTTTTTTGCAGCCTTGACTGACATATCGCAATTGAAATTGTGACAACAGATGATACCCATGTATGGCAGTTTCTGGCTTCGCTTGCTGTAGGTGCGTCACCTCAACAGCAACATGTATTAGTAGCCGAAGTTCGAGACAAAATTATTTCAAACGTAGCGCAAGGCAACATAAATTCCTTGAGTTTATCTGGTATGCCAATAGCTGAACAAGAAGCTGCCAGAGAAAAGGCATCAAAAGCTGTCAGTAATGTAAATCTACTATTAAACGCTCTGGGATTGGATGCGAGTCAGGTCAACGGGTGAGAGTGGCCGAGTGGAAGAGGTGGACTGCCGTATTCGATACCTTTCATTTTGCATACCGAATTTTGTCGTTTAGATCCGTTGGCTACAGATAATTGTCATTTTTAAACTGTATCAGCTTGTAGAAGGGTTATTGTCGCGTAATAATTCACTTACAATACAATTCATCAAATGTAGTGAAGAGATCTGAATGGAAATGGTTTCATACTAGCCGAGATAAATTGTTTATGATATGTGGGTATATTAAAGCGGATACTACATCATCGTTACAATTTCGTCACAACAAAATCTTATATTTCTCTTCTTTCGGAACCAAACTCACTACAGCCCTACCATCGTAACTTAAACTAGCAAATACCCATGGATCAGCACAAGACCAGGCTACGCTATATACTGAATCTTCGTGTTGGTCATATGTTGATACAAGACCATCAGTCGGTTTACTACGGTCGTGAACAAACGTAAACGACAAAAGATACAACAAGTAGTTAGGAAAGGTTCTTAAGGTTCAGCACGTAATACCAACATCATACTTTCTCTTTCTTTCGCTATCTATATCTCCGCTACCGCTATTTGCGGGGTATCCGTATTCTTCATCTTCCTCGTCACCCAATGGAGCGGACGATATTGAGACGATACTTGTTAAATTAACTTGACAATCTGAACTTGACGATAACAATAATTGATCATGGAAATGATTGTATGCAACTGATTGAATCCTGATCGCATAAAGTTAAAAATAAACTTTTCGTCAACCTTGAGCACGACTGTGAATGAACAAAATCCAGAAAATCTACCAATGGGAATGACCGCCCAATTCTAACACCACGTCTTTTGGATTCCGAATATCCCAGAATCGAATCTTACAGTCGTCACCACCTGTAACTATCTGATATTGTTTGTTCGGATTGAAGTCAAGACAACGCGCGAGAACCGAATGTGCATTTGGGATATGATGCGATTTACTGTGTCGATAAGTGAATCTGTCAGATCAGTTTACGAAGAGCTGGGAAGCAGATTTGGAACTTACGCCATTGACCGAATGTCGTAGAGATGAACATCATTTTCAAATGTGATTCCGACAGATGACGAGTTGTGCGGGTTCCACGCTCCGCTTCTAATCCTGGATACATTCGTCGACGAAGAACTTGGAATTTCGATTGTATTACCGAGCTACAGCAGACAAGATGTATGAAGTAGTAGCCATCAGTAGTGGTGATGTGGACGTTTGAGAACTTGAATTAATTACCACTCCTTTGCTCAATCCCTGTGCGAGTGTGTACACATGCAATTTGTTATTATCTATAGCAACCAGTTTGTTTAGTTCTCCGTTGGGATCTAGGATAACACTTCATGATATTTTAAAATTAGTAAACCCCGAATATTAAGCGTATAAAGTATCTAATCAGTAGTCCTACCTTCTGAACATTCCATCGGTTCCTTTCGAATCCAGCGTCAGGATAGGTTCAATTTGGGAATTTGATGTCAGCTTTTGATTCGATTTTCTTATATTCGGGTTTGCCAAATTCGGAGCACCCTTTTTACCACTCGGACTGGTGTTTCCTGCGCTGGCACCCGCACGAACTGTATTGAAATCTTCGGGAGGTATTTTCCATAATGCCGTCCGCATTTCTTGTTTGAGAGGGGTAGCTATTGACCAGGAACAAGGCATATAATAAAAATGACGAAATGGTCATTGAGACGGAGTGTTCATGGATAATGCAAATTGTTAAAGCAAGAGAAGCTGCTCGCATTCCCAAGACCATTTCTCTAATTTGAGAAATATATTTTACTATTAACGTACCAACGCTATAACATGTAAAGAATAATTCAGGTTTTCCTGGACAAGCGGTTATAGACCAAACTTCATTAGGATGCGTATAAACGATTGAATTCAATTCAGAAACGTCCTCGTCAAAGTCGAGAAGATGAATCTAATTATATGGAGCACAGAGAGAGGATATGACAATCGTATATTTGTTAATTTGAATTGAATATACGTAGAGAGTACGAAGAGAGCAGTCGAATCCATGACAAGCTGAAGACTAGGAACAGAAATCTCAAGCAGAATCAGGTAGTCTGGCATCTTATAACCCACAAACTTGGCGGTATAAATGTATACCATCCTGCCAAGACATTATAAATATTCAGGCAAATAATTAACATTTTTCCGTTGTTGCAACTCATTAGACTAACCTCGTTATCACCTCCCAACCCGAGAGTACCTATCAAGAAAGTGTTTCGTTCGGTGTCCGGGACGGAGGCAATGCATCTGGCTTGATGTCGCAGACCGTAAACAAATGATCGTGTGTTCTCATCCATGCTTGTGGGATAATGGTTTTGTTGCAGTGATTTAAATGAATATGGCAATGGTTACTGAGATATATGCGTTATGAGATGCGACAGGCGCAAGTGATCTCACCGCGAAAGGAGTTCTTATTAAAAGATATAAAATTTTATTGTTGTTCTCCTCATTCAGAACCGCATTCCACGCTTTGAGGATACACAGTATGTTGCATGAATAATTATACAAATTGATGGACCTTCAGATATTCAGCAACAAACACAGACATTATCCTTGCCCAATTTATAACCACCTCCGGCATGATAGCATCACCATTATCTTCATTATTATGCCAAACTCTGGGGAATGGATTTGGTATCAAGTGCAGAATCGGTACTCCACGTTCTAATAATCACAATGGCAGCAAAAATAGCAGGTAGCATTAGTTATTCATTTCCAGCAATCGGGAGTAGAAACTGAACAGAAGGAAAGAACTAACCCATGAACGGAATATGGTCATCTTCAATGCCACCAGGCCACGCCGCCTTGTACTCTTCTATACTATTTCGTCGTAGGAAATATGATTTTTTCTCCGGTTTTGGCGTATCCCTTCGTTCAAGAATGGTAAATTCGTCTTCGGTTTCAGCTGATGCTTGAGCATTCGGGCCCGTTTGTTTGGTGCTATTTGCCGACATGATATATCCTGCATTAAACAACCTATCTTCGATTACGATCAACTGGTTATATAATTCCGTTGTAGTTTCCGGTTGAAGATTGTGAATAAGGCATTCCGTTAGGCCGCAATCGGTCGTGCCCAACAAGTCCAGTAGCACAAATGCTTCAATTGTAGATAGGACATTCTTTCTGTCCTTAGAATCAGCAGGACCGATTAGAGTTTTCTCCCATTTTTCTAAATGAATAGAAACCAGAAAAGTCAGACGAATTTCTGATAAGAGAAGGTAATAAGCCATAGACAAATAGTCTACCTGCCAGATGCCTAGATCCGTATGTAGAATCAGTTCTCGTCCATTTTTCAAATGCCTCTTCCCCATCGAAAAATACCAGTTGTAGTGTTGTATCAACTTTGCCTCCGTTCTTTTCAAACTGCCTCTCTAATAAGTTGTTCACATTTGCAGCTACGTCCAAAAGGATTGCGCACGGAACTGCCGAGTCTGTCGCTCCAATGAAACCTTCAGGTAAAATCTTGGAGTCAAAATGTGCAGAAAGTAGCAATTTATTCTTAGCGTTTGGATATTTTGTTGCTATGACGTTAGCGAATGACTTCGGTCCCACTGGAGTTGCTGAATTGAACTCGTCGATTTCAACGTGATAATTCAACGATTTCAAGGTTGATACAAGGAACTCTCGAACTTTAGTGTTGTTGTCTGTTGATGGAACTCTGGGGATAAGTATAGGTTGAAGATAGGTCGAAGTGACTCTTGATGTCGGTATTGGTGAAATGAACTGTTTGAGTTTCGTCAGGGATAATGTCTGCGGGACGTTGATGGGCTCGGGTGAACTCTTATTAGTTGTCGTGAGGACGACGATGAGGATAACGATACCGAGGAGTATGAGAAATATCAGCAGTCTAGATTTTCTTATCATCGAGTAAAACGTATTCTTGCGTGAGTTTCTCGGTGTTGGTGGATTTCGGTTTACCTGCGATGATGTCTGCGTCGAACGGGAAAACAATTCAATATCATTCGAATCATCGTCGGATAGTTGATCGTATCCTGACATTTCGGGTGCAACTCTTATATCATTCAAATATCGGATAATGTAGCGAAGATGGGTTCTGCGTCTGACTTTACATCCAGTGCACTCGGTGTAATGAATGTCGAAGGTGGTACATGCGCGAGGGAAATAATGGAAATCATGCTGAAAGATTGTTCCTGATAATTCATATTGCAGAGACAATTATAAATACCAGATACAATCTGCACTATCTATTTAATGTAATAATATACATCTACGTAAACACATGTGTAAGCATGTTCTGTGATCCAATCCATATTTTGGCGGGACGTTGACCTAATGGCATTTTGTCTGGAAATGTGTTCGTCTCCATAAGACTTTCATAGATAGTGACTAAATAATTGTGCGGTGAATAATTCGGTGCTGTTAGCAAAAGACAAATTGTCCCTGTTTGCTGAGGGTGCAATTCCTCTCCTCACTGATTGTCTTCTTCAATGGACACGGACGCGAAACCGCACAGAATACATGTTTCAAAATATGCACCACAGAGACAAAAGATCCATGTTTGATATCAGAGGTTTAGGATGGGAGATGTACTTTAAAAAGGACTGAAATTCATTCCTGGAGAAAGAATTGAGCTTCTTTATACTTCACCGAAATACAGATGGCATATACCGAACGACAGTTGTTATTCCTCGTCATTTTGGCATTGTCCCTTCTCTCTAGCTTGGCATTCCAATTCGAAAAAGTGACAATCACAGACACAGAGCTGCCAGCAGATATACCCCCTCTCGGCGAATCTGCGATATGTACAAAGAACACCGTCTGTCGTTCGACATCGGAACTTATTGTCAATTCAGTTATATCTCCTTCGTCATGGTCTCCTGGAAAACCAGTGACTATTCGCTTTCAGACAGCTGACTCCGCTAATCGCTTTGATCAAGGAGTTACCCTTGCCGTCTATTTATATCTTCTTCTGCCTCCTTCCAGTGGACGAAAAGTTCCTGTGCACAAGTTTCAAGGGTTGATCGTTGAAAACAAACTCATCTTTGAAAACACCAATTACGACATCGAATTCGTGCCTCCTACTTGGCTATCACCAGGAAATTATCTAGTTGTGTTAGGGTTAAACGGAAAGATATTGGATGGCCCAGCGAATAAATATATTGTTCAAATGAGCGCCAAAGCCGAAATTGATTTCAAGAAGGCAACTAATCAGGCCATCGACCAAGTCGTTGCAAAATTTGGAGAAAGTGAAAAGACTTCTTCTTCGGAAGAAGAACCTGCATCTTTCACCGATATTCCAACCGATGTTCTCCGCCAGCTGTTGAAGCCCCAGACATCAGTAAGCGAAGTTTGTAACATTTGTACGATCTCCAAAGATACTATGGCCAAGTGCAATTCCATCGCTATCGAGAATTGGAAGCATGCAACCGGTGTTCCCGATAACTCAGAACGAAGAATAAAACCGATCTCAAAAGCGTTATCAGTGTCCGATCTATGTCGAATTGGTGAAGTTGAAGTAGCGATTCAACGGTTAGAATTCAAATACATTTCTCTTGATGGAATGACCAGTCGGATGAAACATCGCCTTGCCATTGATACTTACGGTCGACTCGAGGAGGCGCTCAATGGTCTTAAGCTGACCGACGATAAAACCAACAGCATTCTCACCGATACTACTCTCTTTTTCAATCCATTGATTCCAGTGCTCGATATTCTGATTGAGAATTTCGAGTCCCGCCTGGACGACATCTTGCAAGCATTCCAGCATTTTTATAATGATAATCCCTTGACTCGACAAATCAAAATTCATAATCGGAATGGACGTACCATTGATGAAATAGAAAGAGTGATAGCAGAAGCAGTGGAACTTCCAAGGTCGACGGAGTTTAAAAAATCGTTGGCACAATCATTGGAATGTAACAGAGCAGACGAAAACATCCTACTCAGTATTGTGAATCCCAGCCGGTAATTGCAAACGATTTATCATCGTCATCTTTAAGGAATCCGTATGGCTAATCTTAGGTTTTTTGTTGTTTCCTACCAGATCCCCATCCTTACTTTTGAATTTTGCCACGAAAGACACTTGTTCCGCAGTTTCTGGCGATTTTGGCCTTAAAATGCAGAATTTCATTTACATTTGGGATCTTTAATGTAATCAGCTGTCCGTTTGGTTGCTGTGTCTATGTCATATTATTTCCTATATTGGCCATCCGGGTGGATCAGGATAATTAATGTGAGATTGTCCCACACGTTAACGACGCTGTTAGATAGAAGAGCACAATCCAAAGGGACCCATGTCCTTAGTGTGCAACTAATTTATACAGTATTTATTTCAATAAATTATATACTTCGTTAGGAAACATAAATTTCGTTTCCCTGTAATACCATTTAGTGACATTACAGATTTGCCTGATAATGCGTAGTCTGATGAAGCCTCAATTCTGAATGAATCCGCTGAATATCGCTTCATTTTGGCCAATATAGTTATTTCTGGCATACTATTTCTTGGCTTTCGTTGTGGGTGTCAGGGATGTTTTCGCCGATTTTAATTCACCCTGGCGTCACAGATTAAAGACACAATAAAATCAATTTGCAGTCGATCTGATCTTATCGCTCCAATTCTCTCTGTTCAAAAATTTATCAAGAATACTACGCTATATTTAATGCATCCCTCGTCATTGTTTAGTATCCTAATAGGATACTTTTCCACAACGGCCACATTCTTACCCAAAGTTCATTTGCGGGCTCAAGATGTAAGTGCTGCTTGCGGCGGTACCTCGCCATTTCCTTTAAAGACTGAAGTACCTTCCCCATTTTGACGGAATTCAATGGTATAATAGAGCGTCTCTTATCAGCGAGAAATTTTTGGTGCTAAGGCTGGTTGGGATATCGAAAAGTGGTATGCAGTGGATGATAGGTAAAACTATTTTTTTTTTGGGTGTTGGCATCCGATTCTCCGAATCTCCGAATAAGGGTCAACTTCTTCTAAGAGTTTTGTTTTAACTCTATGAATTCTACTAGAGTACGAGGGGGAATATCACAATCCTATCTTTCTCTTGATAATTCTTCTTCGACAGCTCGATTTCACGGCACAGTTGACACGACCACTTTGGGGGGTGCTGGTTTTGCATCACAACAATACACTTCCCCCTCCTTCTTTAGCCTTTTGAATCTCAAGTCATACTCAGGTATCTCGATTTCGACGGAAAATGGGGATAATAAAGTTTACAGTATAAATTTGAAAACCGAGATTCCGAAAAAACGTAAAAACGGTCGCAATGAAAGCTTGCTGGAATGGAAGTATCTATTCCCGGGATTATCAGGAAAACAAACGGTTACCGTTCGTTGGAATCAATTCATTCCTTATTATCGAGGACGTCCAGTTAAAGGCGACCAAGGTGGCAGTGCTCACACAGGAAAGGATAGAACTGAGAATCCGGATTTCCCCAGGCGGACATTTCAAGCTGACGACTTGGTGTTAAAGCCGGAAGAAGTCAAGACGATCAGCATAATGTGTGCCAGTTTATTTGGGAAGCAAAATGGAACTTTCAGTATCGACATCGCTAGTATTGACGCTATTAGGCTGAATGATGAGTCTACCTCGAGATTGTAGCCTCTGGGAATAAATTATGGGTTGACGTTCCTCCATGAAAGTCACAGTGATCCTAATCTTGCCTACTTTCCATCCTAGATGATTCCAACGAATAACGGTAACTAATACACAGAGAATCTTTTACCGTTTACGGGGCCAAAAAGTGAAGTACTTTTGGCAGCTGGTAGGACATGCCACATCGATTACTCAATCGGGCGACAAGAGTGAGACTACTGCAATAAAGCAGGGTGCCTGAACTCTAAAGTACGCAATATTGACAATACTGGAAGCAAATGAGGTTAATTAAAATGTGACGGTATCTTGGAGTGTTGTAATTTAACAACGTTTTGAACAGAATATGATTCATTTCACGAATGTTTTCTCTTTCTTATTTTGTCTGTTGTCATCATTCATCAAGCCAGCATAAACGGAGAAATTGTGCGGTTAAAGAAATTTATTTATACCTAAAAATTTATAACGAAAAAAAAAGAACTTAGATAAGTACAAGCAGCATTCACTACATGAAGCAATTTGAACTAGTTTTTAATTTGAATCCAAATACCTTTAAGAATTAGTTCAAGCTATGCAGGCCGCTATATCACATTTCAGACTTCTCCTGGGCATGCTGCTGCCTCGTCTAACCTCACCTCGTCAATGTTTGCATTTTTTAACGGAGAAATCCAAATCTTTACTTATGAGTTATGATTTCAATAAAGTAAAGTTATAATAGATAAGATTGACTGATGAAATAAAGAGAGCCAAAAAATTGGATGAGCCAAATAGGCGACAGTGAGTCAGTAAGAACTGTCAATTCAAAGAAGAGAGGTGAGATTCTTCATCTAGAAAAATGCGCGCTGCGCGCAGTGGTGTTGAAAATTTTAGACATGGGCGGAACGTTTGTGTTGCGCTTACAAGTTACAACTTTATGCAACCTAGCCTTATCTCATTACAAACAATCTGCAATAATGTAAGCATTGTAATCCTGCTCTCCTGACTCCGAGCCACTTGACGAGTTATCAGATGACAGATCATCCCATTCGTAGAGTACTATCAAAATGGCTTTCAATGGTTAACCCATCCATATCATGTCCCCCCAAACAGAGTTCGGCGTTGAATGTCGGTAGATACAGTCCTGAATGGTTAGAAAGCACAAAACAATTGTAAGCCGGAATAAAAAATTCAGTTACTATCATTCTCTCTGAAACATTCCCATCTATTCAAAACAGCAATTAAATTAAGCCTTTCTCAGTGATCTTACCAATCCAAACCAATACAAAATATGCATTATCGTAACTCAACGAATACAAAAGTGTGTGGCAACGAATCCTTGGATGATTTGGCCGAACTGGACCGAGAATTTCAACGGTTTACCGAAATAGGCGAAATATTCTCCAGAAGAAGAATTGGAGACGTAGGGGTCTGACATTCTTGTGTTCTTTGTCGGATTCCGTAGGTTGCTGGATTTGATGTTGTGGGGTTCATCAAGAATTGATGGTGTACAGGTACATGAATGAATGTGTTTAGGGGGTGTACTTTCGCTGGACTCAACGAATACAAGTTAAAATCAAAATATTCTGACCCTCGGGAATATAGTTTTATGCTTAGCGATGTCGCGCTGGAGTTTGTAAGTGACATGACATGTAAGGGACAGGAGGGAAGCTTTAGGCTGACTATGTTGCTTATTGATCTGAATCTTTAAAAGTGCCATTTTCTCTTTCTCATATTAATATGAAATACACATTGAACATCCAAAATACATGAATACACATCCAAAATACATAATACCCTCTAATATAGTTCTATTAAGAGTCAACTTAGCGATGTCGCGCTGGAGTTTGTAAGTGACATGACACGCAGGGAATTAATATTGATCTGAATCTTTAAAAGTGCCATTTTCTCTTTCTCATATTAATATGAAATACACATTGAACATCCAAAATACATGAATACACATCCAAAATACATAATACCCTCTAATTCGGGAATATAGTTCTTTCTATTAAGAGTCAACTTAGCGATGTCGCGCTGGAGTTTGTAAGTGACATGACATGATCAGAGGGAATTAATATTGATCTGAATCTTTAAAAGTGCCATTTTCTCTTTCTCATATTAATATGAAATACACATTGAACATCCAAAATACATGAATACACATCCAAAATACATAATACCCTCTAATTCGGGAATATAGTTCTTTCTATTAAGAGTCAACCTTCAACGGCGCTGGTTTGTAAGTGACATGACATGTAAGGGACAGGAGGGAAGCTTTAGGCTGACTATGTTGCTTATTGATCTGTGGTCTTTAAAAGTGCCATTTTCTCTTTCTCATATTAATATGAAATACACATTGAACATCCAAAATACATGAATACACATCCAAAATACATAATACCCTCTAATTCGGGAATATAGTTCTTTCTATTAAGAGTCAACTTAGCGATGTCGCGCTGGAGTTTGTAAGTGACATGACATGTAAGGGACAGGAGGGAAGCTTTAGGCTGACTATGTTGCTTATTGATCTGTGGTCTTTAAAAGTGCCATTTTCTCTTTCTCATATTAATATGAAATACACATTGAACATCCAAAATACATGAATACACATCCAAAATACATAATACCCTCTAATTCGGGAATATAGTTCTTTCTATTAAGAGTCAACTTAGCGATGTCGCGCTGGAGTTTGTAAGTGACATGACATGTAAGGGACAGGAGGGAAGCTTTAGGCTGACTATGTTGCTTATTGATCTGTGGTCTTTAAAAGTGCCATTTTCTCTTTCTCATATTAATATGAAATACACATTGAACATCCAAAATACATGAATACACATCCAAAATACATAATACCCTCTAATATAGTTCTATTAAGAGTCAACTTAGCGATGTCGCGCTGGAGTTTGTAAGTGACATGACAATTATATGTTGCTTATTGATCTGTGGTCTTTAAAAGTGCCATTTTCTCTTTCTCATATTAATATGAAATACACATTGAACATCCAAAATACATGAATACACATCCAAAATACATAATACCCTCTAATTCGGGAATATAGTTCTTTCTATTAAGAGTCAACTTAGCGATGTCGCGCTGGAGTTTGTAAGTGACATGACATGTAAGGGACAGGAGGGAAGCTTTAGGCTGACTTGACTTATCTGTTGATCTGTGACTTAAAAGTGCCATTTTCTCTTTCTCATATTAATATGAAATACACATTGAACATCCAAAATACATGAATACACATCCAAAATACATAATACACATTGAATGTGTAATATAGTTCTATTAAGAGTCAACTTAGCGATGTCGCGCTGGAGTTTGTAAGTGACATGACATGATCAGAGGGAATTAATATTGATCTGAATCTTTAAAAGTGCCATTTTCTCTTTCTCATATTAATATGAAATACACATTGAACATCCAAAATACATGAATACACATCCAAAATACATAATACCCTCTAATTCGGGAATATAGTTCTTTCTATTAAGAGTCAACTTAGCGATGTCGCGCTGGAGTTTGTAAGTGACATGACATGTAAGGGACAGGAGGGAAGCTTTAGGCTGACTATGTTGCTTATTGATCTGAATCTTTAAAAGTGCCATTTTCTCTTTCTCATATTAATATGAAATACACATTGAACATCCAAAATACATGAATACACATCCAAAATACATAATACCCTCTAATATAGTTCTATTAAGAGTCAACTTAGCGATGTCGCGCTGGAGTTTGTAAGTGACATGACACGCAGGGAATTAATATTGATCTGAATCTTTAAAAGTGCCATTTTCTCTTTCTCATATTAATATGAAATACACATTGAACATCCAAAATACATGAATACACATCCAAAATACATAATACCCTCTAATTCGGGAATATAGTTCTTTCTATTAAGAGTCAACTTAGCGATGTCGCGCTGGAGTTTGTAAGTGACATGACATGATCAGAGGGAATTAATATTGATCTGAATCTTTAAAAGTGCCATTTTCTCTTTCTCATATTAATATGAAATACACATTGAACATCCAAAATACATGAATACACATCCAAAATACATAATACCCTCTAATTCGGGAATATAGTTCTTTCTATTAAGAGTCAACCTTCAACGGCGCTGGTTTGTAAGTGACATGACATGTAAGGGACAGGAGGGAAGCTTTAGGCTGACTATGTTGCTTATTGATCTGTGGTCTTTAAAAGTGCCATTTTCTCTTTCTCATATTAATATGAAATACACATTGAACATCCAAAATACATGAATACACATCCAAAATACATAATACCCTCTAATTCGGGAATATAGTTCTTTCTATTAAGAGTCAACCTTCAACGGCGCTGGTTTGTAAGTGACATGACACGCAGGGAATTAATATTGATCTGTGGTCTTTAAAAGTGCCATTTTCTCTTTCTCATATTAATATGAAATACACATTGAACATCCAAAATACATGAATACACATCCAAAATACATAATACCCTCTAATTCGGGAATATAGTTCTTTCTATTAAGAGTCAACTTAGCGATGTCGCGCTGGAGTTCGCAGGGAATTATATGTTGCTGTGACTTTAATTTGAATATCTGTTGATCTGGCGATAAAAGTGCCATTTTCTTTTGACGCAAATATGAATCTACATCCAAAATACATAATACACATTGAATGTGTAATATAGTTCTATTAAGAGTCAACCTTCAACTTAGTGATGTCGCGCTGGTTTAGCGGTGATCACTGATCAGTCACCTTGTGTTGAATATCAGACAATCTGGCGATAAAAGTGCCATTTTCTCTTTGACACAATTCTCATATTAATATGAAATACACATTGAACATCCAAAATACATGAATACACATCCAAAATACATAATACCCTCTAATTCGGGAATATATTTCTATTAAGAGTCAACCTTCAACGGCGCTGGTTTGTAAGGGACAGGAGGGAAGCTTTAGGCTGACATTATATGTTGCTGTGACTTAAAAGTGCCATTTTCTCTTTCTCATATTAATATGAAATACACATTGAACATCCAAAATATTCATTGAATGTGTTCAAAACAATCTGACCCTCGGGAATATAGTTCTACTGAGAGTCAACCTTCAACTTAGTGGTGTCGCGCTCGGCGCTGGTTCGCAGGGAATTATATGTTGCTGTGACTTAAAAGTGCCATTTTCTCTTTCTCATATTAATATGAAATACACATTGAACATCCAAAATACATGAATACACATCCAAAATACATAATACACATTGAATGTGTAATTCGGGAATATAGTTCTTTCTATTAAGAGTCAACCTTCAACGGCGCTGGTTTGTAAGTGACATGACATGTAAGGGACAGGAGGGAAGCTTTAGGCTGACATTATATGTTGCTGTGACTTAAAAGTGCCATTTTCTCTTTCTCATATTAATATGAAATACACATTGAACATCCAAAATATTCATTGAATGTGTTCAAAACAATCTGACCCTCGGGAATATAGTTCTACTGAGAGTCAACCTTCAACTTAGTGGTGTCGCGCTCGGCGCTGGTTCGCAGGGAATTATATGTTGCTGTGACTTAAAAGTGCCATTTTCTCTTTCTCATATTAATATGAAATACACATTGAACATCCAAAATACATGAATACACATCCAAAATACATGAATACACATCCAAAATACATAATACACATTGAATGTGTAATATAGTTCTATTAAGAGTCAACTTAGCGATGTCGCGCTGGAGTTCGCAGGGATGATCAGAGGGAATTATATGTTGCTGTGACTTAAAAGTGCCATTTTCTCTTTCTCATATTAATATGAAATACACATTGAACATCCAAAATACATGAATACACATCCAAAATACATAATACACATTGAATGTGTAATTCGGGAATATAGTTCTTTCTATTAAGAGTCAACCTTCAACGGCGCTGGTTTGTAAGTGACATGACATGTAAGGGACAGGAGGGAAGCTTTAGGCTGACATTAATATTGATCTGTGGTCTTTAAAAGTGCCATTTTCTCTTTCTCATATTAATATGAAATACACATTGAACATCCAAAATACATGAATACACATCCAAAATACATAATACACATTGAATGTGTAATATAGTTCTATTAAGAGTCAACTTAGCGATGTCGCGCTGGAGTTTGTAAGGGACAGGAGGGAAGCTTTAGGCTGACATTATATGTTGCTGTGACTTAAAAGTGCCATTTTCTCTTTCTCATATTAATATGAAATACACATTGAACATCCAAAATATTCATTGAATGTGTTCAAAACAATCTGACCCTCGGGAATATAGTTCTACTGAGAGTCAACCTTCAACTTAGTGGTGTCGCGCTCGGCGCTGGTTCGCAGGGAATTATATGTTGCTGTGACTTAAAAGTGCCATTTTCTCTTTCTCATATTAATATGAAATACACATTGAACATCCAAAATACATGAATACACATCCAAAATACATGAATACACATCCAAAATACATAATACCCTCTAATTCGGGAATATATTTCTATTAAGAGTCAACCTTCAACGGCGCTGGTTTGTAAGTGACATGACATGTAAGGGACAGGAGGGAAGCTTTAGGCTGACATTAATATTGATCTGTGGTCTTTAAAAGTGCCATTTTCTCTTTCTCATATTAATATGAAATACACATTGAACATCCAAAATACATGAATACACATCCAAAATACATAATACACATTGAATGTGTAATATAGTTCTATTAAGAGTCAACTTAGCGATGTCGCGCTGGAGTTCGCAGGGAATTATATGTTGCTGTGACTTTAATTTGAATATCTGTTGATCTGGCGATAAAAGTGCCATTTTCTTTTGACGCAAATATGAATCTACATCCAAAATACATAATACACATTGAATGTGTAATATAGTTCTATTAAGAGTCAACCTTCAACGGCGCTGGTTCGCAGGGAATTATTTCACATTATGTTGCTGTGACTTAAAAGTGCCATTTTCTCTTTCTCATATTAATATGAAATACACATTGAACATCCAAAATACATGAATACACATCCAAAATACATGAATACACATCCAAAATACATAATACCCTCTAATTCGGGAATATATTTCTATTAAGAGTCAACCTTCAACGGCGCTGGTTTGTAAGTGACATGACATGTAAGGGACAGGAGGGAAGCTTTAGGCTGACATTAATATTGATCTGTGGTCTTTAAAAGTGCCATTTTCTCTTTCTCATATTAATATGAAATACACATTGAACATCCAAAATACATGAATACACATCCAAAATACATAATACACATTGAATGTGTAATATAGTTCTATTAAGAGTCAACTTAGCGATGTCGCGCTGGAGTTCGCAGGGAATTATATGTTGCTGTGACTTTAATTTGAATATCTGTTGATCTGGCGATAAAAGTGCCATTTTCTTTTGACGCAAATATGAATCTACATCCAAAATACATAATACACATTGAATGTGTAATATAGTTCTATTAAGAGTCAACCTTCAACGGCGCTGGTTTGTAAGTGACATGACATGTAAGGGACAGGAGGGAAGCTTTAGGCTGACATTAATATTGATCTGTGGTCTTTAAAAGTGCCATTTTCTCTTTCTCATATTAATATGAAATACACATTGAACATCCAAAATATTCATTGAATGTGTTCAAAACAATCTGACCCTCGGGAATATAGTTCTACTGAGAGTCAACCTTCAACTTAGTGGTGTCGCGCTCGGCGCTGGTTTGTAAGGGACAGGAGGGAAGCTTTAGGCTGACATTATATGTTGCTGTGACTTAAAAGTGCCATTTTCTCTTTCTCATATTAATATGAAATACACATTGAACATCCAAAATATTCATTGAATGTGTTCAAAACAATCTGACCCTCGGGAATATAGTTCTACTGAGAGTCAACCTTCAACTTAGTGGTGTCGCGCTCGGCGCTGGTTCGCAGGGAATTATATGTTGCTGTGACTTAAAAGTGCCATTTTCTCTTTCTCATATTAATATGAAATACACATTGAACATCCAAAATACATGAATACACATCCAAAATACATGAATACACATCCAAAATACATAATACACATTGAATGTGTAATATAGTTCTATTAAGAGTCAACTTAGCGATGTCGCGCTGGAGTTCGCAGGGATGATCAGAGGGAATTAAGTGACTTAAAAGTGCCATTTTCTCTTTCTCATATTAATATGAAATACACATTGAACATCCAAAATACATGAATACACATCCAAAATACATAATACACATTGAATGTGTAATTCGGGAATATAGTTCTTTCTATTAAGAGTCAACCTTCAACGGCGCTGGTTTGTAAGTGACATGACATGTAAGGGACAGGAGGGAAGCTTTAGGCTGACTATGTTGCTGTGACTTAAAAGTGCCATTTTCTCTTTCTCATATTAATATGAAATACACATTGAACATCCAAAATACATGAATACACATCCAAAATACATGAATACACATCCAAAATACATAATACCCTCTAATTCGGGAATATATTTCTATTAAGAGTCAACCTTCAACGGCGCTGGTTTGTAAGTGACATGACATGTAAGGGACAGGAGGGAAGCTTTAGGCTGACTATGTTGCTGTGACTTAAAAGTGCCATTTTCTCTTTCTCATATTAATATGAAATACACATTGAACATCCAAAATACATGAATACACATCCAAAATACATGAATACACATCCAAAATACATAATACCCTCTAATTCGGGAATATATTTCTATTAAGAGTCAACCTTCAACGGCGCTGGTTTGTAAGTGACATGACATGTAAGGGACAGGAGGGAAGCTTTAGGCTGACTATGTTGCTGTGACTTAAAAGTGCCATTTTCTCTTTCTCATATTAATATGAAATACACATTGAACATCCAAAATACATGAATACACATCCAAAATACATGAATACACATCCAAAATACATAATACCCTCTAATTCGGGAATATATTTCTATTAAGAGTCAACCTTCAACGGCGCTGGTTTGTAAGTGACATGACATGTAAGTGACATGACACGCAGGGAATTAATATTGATCTGTGGTCTTTAAAAGTGCCATTTTCTCTTTCTCATATTAATATGAAATACACATTGAACATCCAAAATACATGAATACACATCCAAAATACATGAATACACATCCAAAATACATAATACCCTCTAATTCGGGAATATATTTCTATTAAGAGTCAACCTTCAACGGCGCTGGTTTGTAAGTGACATGACATGTAAGGGACAGGAGGGAAGCTTTAGGCTGACATTAATATTGATCTGTGGTCTTTAAAAGTGCCATTTTCTCTTTCTCATATTAATATGAAATACACATTGAACATCCAAAATACATGAATACACATCCAAAATACATAATACACATTGAATGTGTAATTCGGGAATATAGTTCTTTCTATTAAGAGTCAACCTTCAACGGCGCTGGTTTGTAAGGGACAGGAGGGAAGCTTTAGGCTGACATTATATGTTGCTGTGACTTAAAAGTGCCATTTTCTCTTTCTCATATTAATATGAAATACACATTGAACATCCAAAATACATGAATACACATCCAAAATACATGAATACACATCCAAAATACATAATACCCTCTAATTCGGGAATATATTTCTATTAAGAGTCAACCTTCAACGGCGCTGGTTTGTAAGTGACATGACATGTAAGGGACAGGAGGGAAGCTTTAGGCTGACATTAATATTGATCTGTGGTCTTTAAAAGTGCCATTTTCTCTTTCTCATATTAATATGAAATACACATTGAACATCCAAAATACATGAATACACATCCAAAATACATAATACACATTGAATGTGTAATTCGGGAATATAGTTCTTTCTATTAAGAGTCAACCTTCAACGGCGCTGGTTTGTAAGTGACATGACATGTAAGGGACAGGAGGGAAGCTTTAGGCTGACATTAATATTGATCTGTGGTCTTTAAAAGTGCCATTTTCTCTTTCTCATATTAATATGAAATACACATTGAACATCCAAAATACATGAATACACATCCAAAATACATAATACACATTGAATGTGTAATTCGGGAATATAGTTCTTTCTATTAAGAGTCAACCTTCAACGGCGCTGGTTTGTAAGTGACATGACATGTAAGGGACAGGAGGGAAGCTTTAGGCTGACTATGTTGCTGTGACTTAAAAGTGCCATTTTCTCTTTCTCATATTAATATGAAATACACATTGAACATCCAAAATACATGAATACACATCCAAAATACATGAATACACATCCAAAATACATAATACACATTGAATGTGTAATATAGTTCTATTAAGAGTCAACCTTCAACTTAGTGATGTCGCGCTGGTTTAGCGGTGATCACTGATCAGTCACCTT